>CM065054.1:81846527-82121527 GCA_032883995.1 Coronaproctus castanopsis | reverse complement strand
GCCCATCCACTAGTACACAAGTAGACCAGGATAACGACGATATCGATGTTAGAGCAGATGTGGTAATTGAAGAAGATGGGCCGAACCAGGCAAACATAAAGATAAAATTGGTACGAAACGTAAATTATCACCAGGTAATATTGATATTCTTAATAATACTACTAATCGATTTGCTGCTCTTAAAGTGGACGAGAAAACTATACATTGCGTTTTATTCGATAACGATAATAATAATACGGGCAAGATAAAGATTCCGCCGATTATCAACAAGCCGTACAAAATTTATAAAGAAGTTAAAATTTATTTAAAATCTATACTTAAGGCTGAATTTAAAGCACGTGTGAGGGGAAATCGATTCTTTATTTATGTCACCACTAACGAAGAGCACTCGCTAATTAATTCGTTAAAAGTTGAAAACGTTTCATTTTATACGCATCTTCCATCCAACCGTAAACCTGTAAAAATAGTATTAAAAGGTTTACCGATCGATTTAACGATTCAAGAAATTACTGCTAATGTGACGATGATAGCACCAGTTCTCGCTATAACTAAATTTAAACGGATATTCGAGTTTCCCCAATAGTAGTGACATTAGAAAAATAACCAGTTTTAATAGATAACTGCGTAGTATCTTGGGAGAAACACAGACCGAAAACAGGAGTATTACAGTGTTATCGCTGTCAGATGTACGTACATGTCTCATCTAATTGTAACATGCCTCGTTGATGCGTCAAGTATGGACTTGAACACGAGAGCCGTGATTGCACATCTCCTCAGACAAAGTGCGAGAACTGTAATTTGAACCATATCGCAAGTTCTACCGAATGCGAGGCCAGAAAGAAGGCGTTATCCTTTTCGTGTATTTGCGAATCGATTAACATGAATAAAAATTCGTCTAATAATTTTGTAACTCGTAGTAATTATAAGAATTATGGTAGTAATAGTAATAATAATATCAATTTAAATACCTTAAACTCGAGAACGTATGCTGAGGGCCACTAGCAATAATTCCACAAATTCTACAAACGATAGTATATTCACATCTATTTCGGAAGTAATAAATATTTTCAGGGACGTTAGTGGAAACGCTAATTGATTTTTTCTTAAAATTAATGAATTCATTTTCTCTTCGTGTATCACGTTGATATAGCCTATTTACGAAACCAAACTCAGCGATGTATGTAATTTTAAAATACCCGGTTGTCACATTTACAGATCTGACAATAAGAGACGTAGCGGTGTGGAATAACCTTAATAGTTAGAAATGCACTTAATCATGGCGTTTTACCTTTATTACCGCTGAAATGTATACGTTGGGTGTTGTAATTAGGTAAATCTATCGTTCATATTTTTTTGTACTCATCGGTATCGCGCTGTTTCAAAGTATTTAGACTATGATTTAGGTCTAATATGCAGCTCGTATGCTTCTGTTATTGTAATAGGCGATCTTAATAGTAAGCATAGATCGTAGAATTGTTACAATAATAATGCTGCTGGTAATATATTACTTCAAGCATCGTCTAAATGTTAGTTTAAAATATTTTACCCTAAATCGATCCTACGTATATTCCTGACCATTGGAAGCAAAATCCGAGTGTATTAGATTTAGTTTCAGTTAACAATTTTAATAGGATACTACTATTCCTATTTAATTTTCATGTTTGTTTTCTGATCATAATTCCCATTATGTCGTATATAATGATAACTGATAAATGTAGTTCGTTTAATAATAAACCTGAAATTTTTAATTTCAAAAATACGAATTGGGAAACATTTACTAATTAATATTAACATTTGTTTGACAGACACTTTTGACTGTATCGGTGCTGTTGATGCTGCTGTTGCTAATCTAAACAAAATTAGATTAGATTTTGCAAAATTAACTATTAAAAAACATCACGCTTCCACCGATATTCTCAGAAGTAATATCCCTACTGATATTGTTAAAATTATCTTTATTAAAAACTATTTTATAAGCGCCAAAACTGCTAGATTATGATTCACTCCTGCGTACGTTTTAACGTCAGGTCTAAATATTTAATCCTAGCACGAATTTCTTGGCGTTTATTAAATTTTTTGGAAAAATAACACCTGGAATTCGTATCTACCTTATCGCCTAAAAACAATACTCTTTAGAAAGTAGGCAACCGATTGTCAAAGCAGAATATACCTCTTCCCCTATTAACCAATATAACAATCAGATAGTTTATAAACTAGCTGACAAACTAGAATTAATGGCTACTCATGTATCAGGCACTAGTAAACTTTGTGATGATTTAGTTCCGCGCGCTATAAAATAAATAATGCGGTAAAAAACTCACTAATTACACGTTCTTCGGATAGGTTTTCCTTCGTTACACCATCTGAAACTTATAAATACGTATTAAATCGTTAATAAAATGTCGTACGGTGCTGATGATATTACTGCAACTATGGTTAAGCATCTTCCTCGTAAAGCGATAGTTTATCTTACTTTAATTAATCGATAGCATTTTTAAGTTTACTTACTTTTCGATTAAGTGGGAAATAGTAAAGATTATTATTCTCCCAAAACCTGATAAAGATATTAGTGATATTATATTCGTCTCATTAGCTTATTATGTACTTTTAGTAAAGTCGTCATTAAGTTGCCGGAATAACTGATTTCATTACCGATAATTTTAACCTTAATAAGCATACTGGTTTTATTAATTGATATTGAGAAAGCATTTGATACAGTTTGACGCAATGGGATTTTGTAAAAATTATTTAAATTCGGTTATCCACTTCAACTCGTTCAATTAATTATATCCTATTTAAGCGATAGAACGTTTTACATTCATCACCTACATTTACAATTACGTGCATAGGTCCTTACCTATTTTTAATATTATTAAACGATTTTCCTAATATTCCCTTCGTCCAAGCCGGTTTTTATGTTGACGATCTGGCGTTATTTAGCACATCGTTCAGAACTGATACCATTTACAACAAAAAGCGACAAATGCTATTTACAAATAAACGCTGGAGGCTAAAATTAAATACCGAGAAATCGTACGCTATATTGTTTACTAAAAAGTTTTCTCTTCCTGATATTACTATTAATATGCATCAGTTGGCGGAATAAGGTTTTAACGCGCACATTAATAAATCTATCGATGATTCGAAAAAAGCCATTCGAATACTTGCACCAATTTTCAAGTACTGTTCTCACCTTTTTTCAGTAAACCAGAAATTAATTTGCACTACCATTATAAGACCTAATTTATGCTTGTCCGGTGTTCAGCGTCCGTTAGTACTTAGAAAAAACTTCAGCAGTGTTGCAGAATATCATTAACTCGATGGACTAAAATACTGCATTCCACGCTACATATTCCTCATATTTATAAATTAGCAAAGAAATTTTATGATTAATGTATCATGACACTAACTTAATTCAGGTAATCGGGGATTAATGCTTGATCTCAGCATGCGTTACACTAAATATAAGCACCGTCGTGACCGATTTCTAATGTATACGATCAGATATTACGATGTTTTATTTTTATTTATTTATATACAAGTTAAATTTAATATACAAGTGCTAATCGTTTTTTTTTTTTTTTAATTTTTCCTATTGTTATTTTATTGGTTATTTTCTTGATTATTTCTTTAGTTTTGTAAAGTCATTTGTATTTAACTGCTAAGGTAACATTAAGGCATACTTGGCATTATGTACATATAATATAAATTCTTCGTGATTTATAAAAGTTTATATTGAAATAAATGTACATATACTATACTATAAATAGTTATGTAAACGGACCCGATGATAGATGTATATATAAGCGGATCGACAAATATAGTAATATCGACAGATAATGATAAATATTTATATAAATAAACGGTGCAACATTGTCAATAGGTAGGTGCAGATATGTAGATAGTTAAATAAACAGTTATAAAGATACATAGATAGATGTATATAAGCAAATCGACAAATATAGTCATATCGACAGATAAAGATAAATATTTATATAAATAAATGGATAAAATGTGGGCAAATAAACGAATGGCAATAGATGAAATACGGATAGATACAGATAGATAGATATAGAGGTACGTGTATATAGATATATAAAGAAAAGGACGAATGGATATAGATAAATCCGATATACAGTGGTAGATGAATATACATCGAAATATAAAGATGGATATAGACAAATCGATATACATCGGTAAATGAATATACATCGATATAGATAGATTTCTTTTTCCGTCCTTCAACTTTCGAGATGGCGTACCGATGTTATAGCCGTACTAATCACAGTTCTCCATATTGAACTCTGTCTTTAGCAACTTCAACGTCACGCACGCAAACCGATTAGCGATTTTAGTTGATCAATTCATCCCCCCATTTTTCCTTTTCAAATTTAAAGCTGTCGAAAGAATCTGTTCGCTGTATTTTGCTGGAAGACTTGAAATTTCTTCCTTATAAATTGGTAATAACTCGAGAGACCATGTACGATGAAAAATTTTTGCTGAAGCGATCCTGCTAGCGCTTTACTGCGCTGAAAACGCGGAACAAAAGGAATGTTCAAAAATTGCAGTCTTTAGAAATGTGGTGTTAGAAGAAGATACAAATAATAAGTTGAACTGAAGAAGTTTTACAAATAACTGACGAAAAACGGACCTTCAATATAGAAAGACGATTGATGTTGCATGTATTTCAACATGCTGCGCGATGTAACAGGGCACATTCCAGGGAATGAAAAGATCTACAGGAAATCGTTTGGGCTGAAAGTTACACACCATGAAATAAAATCAGTCCTAACACTGCCAAAGTTACGAAGATGATATGTATATATATATATAATGCGCATATATAAATATAAACGAATATATATAATGATTTGTATACTCCGAAACGGATTATCCCTCTAAAATATGATTATATATAACGTGCACGTAATAAAGCGGTGATTTATATACTCCGAAATGGATTATTCCTCTAATTTTTGTCAAATATAATCGTCGAATTCTGTTTGAACGCCTTTATCTGCTTTATTAATGGTCTTTCCAGCATCTTCCTTAGATTCTGAAACACATTCGTTATTCGCTGAAAAGGAAAAAATAATTTCATATGCAACGAATAAACTTTTTTTATTGCGTATACTATTATTCAAATTAATGCGCCATATATAGAGCAACTAATGAGTAGAGGCACATGAGTATTAAATTAAGTGATGCAGTGTAATGAACGATTAACATCGTTCAATTACTTAGGACAGATTATAAAAGGCGACAATAGAATAGAGGAGGAAATAACGAGAAGAATCAAAATGACCGCCCTAGCATGCGGAAAACTAAAAAATATTTTACAAAATAAGGAGATTCCTGTAAGTCTGAAAAGAAAAACGTTTAATCAATGCGTGCTCCCGGTAATGACCTATGGGAGTGAAACGTGGAATACAACAGTAGCAATGGAGGAAAGGCTAAGAGTAGCGCAAAGAAGAATCGAAAGGAAAATGATTGGCATAACACTGAAAGACAAGAAAGAAAATAAATGGCTTAGAGAAACAATAAGAATAAAGGATGTAATACTAAGTATAAAGGAATCAAATTGGAGATGGGCTGGTCATCTGGTAAGACACCAGGAACTCTTGGCAAATAAAGCGACAATGTGGACTCCAGACGGTAACCGTAGAATAGGCAGACCACTAACACGTTGGGTTGACGATATAAATAAATTTCGAAAAGATTGGGCAAGTAAAGCGGCTGACAGGAAAAAATGGAAGGAACTTCGAGAGGGCTACATCCAGCAGTGGATTGAAAATAGCTGATGAAGAAGAAGAAGTGTAATGAAGATGAAAGACCGTAGTATCTGTAGGCTGTATTGAGGACATTCAGTTAGTATATGTTGGACAGATGGCATAACTTTTCAGATCGTACATAACGAAGCTTCTTATCTATTAAGAAGATATATACATTAGTACGACCTAGTCGGGATCTGCTAATAACTACGTCATCTCTCCGATGTTGTATGTGGGTCTTCCAAGGTATTATTTTCGGTTTGGTGCATCGTAATTTGTTTGATGTCGGTGTGCAGTGCCATTTCTCCCCATAATTTGAATAACGCTTATCCCGTGTACCTCTTGAGGTCTGCGAATGGAACTGATAAATTAGGCACGGATAATGTACTTGGTGCATCTTTTGCTGCCTATCTGCTAGTTCATTTATATATATATATATATATATATATATATATATATATGTATGTACACTAGTAATTGTTGTTCCAAATTAAGTAATATTCATCGACGAAGATAATATAGAATGATGGAAATTATTTCACTTTTAGTGTACAACGTGCACTTATTTTTGAAAATGTTCTTCGCCATCCCAAATAAAAACAGTACCGCAATAACGATGTGTTATTAGGGATTTTAAAACGTTAGTAAATACCTTTACACCGGACTTTCAAATTACCGAGTATCGGTAGTCGTCGAAATTAAACCTTCGATCAAATTAATTAGTTTAATAATATTAAATATAATCTTTTCTTAAAAGTATTAACTAGGGGCTACCAAGCATGGGTTATCGATGGGGAGCTCAATAGGAGTAAAACAAAAAAAGGTTTGCCAAAATCCGACTAAAATTCGTCGAGTTATCCACGAATTTCCATGGACGCGTACTTGATCTGCTAAAAAGCGCGCCAAACGCTTTAAATATTTCGAACATAACAACATCGCATGATGTAGCTGTTTCGTTGCTTCGTGTTGAATTTTGAAATTTAGGGATCGTTACTTTTCGTGAGTAAAGTTTTTTTGTAAAAATTTAAATAAATTTTTATTTGGTTTGTTTTACAAGTTAACGACTATTAATGTCTTGAGCCTAGTTGCACCACTCATCGTCAGAAATAATCCACATATATATATATATATATATATATACATACATATATATATATATATATGTATATATATATATATATATATATATATATATATATATATATATAATCAGATTTGTCTCGACGATTGAATCTTCTCAGGTAGCAACGTTTGTAGATGATACCTGATAATGGCATCAGATAAAAACGCTGACAAAGCTATTACGAAATTGTAGAATAGTGTAGATATCAGGTTCATCAATGGGCATAATGATGGAAACTTATTATTAACTCAGATAAATCATCACACGTCACGTTCTCCAAATAGAAAACCACACAGCAAACGGGTACTAATTTACGATGAATCGATTAATTAAATATCTAGGAATTTACCTAGATGAACGACTGACACGGAGGTGGCATATTTTAAAGAAAAGAACTCAACATCCGGATGAAATAACTTACAATTAGCTCTTAGGTCACCACTCCAGGCTCCCGTTGCAGAATCGTCTGTTAATATATAAAACAGTAGTACGTCCAGTACGGTCCTACGCAGCGCAAATCTGGAGTTGCGCAAAGACGTAAAACAAACTAATTATCCAGCGTTTCCAGAATAAGGCGCTGAATTTACCGAATGCTATGTGGTATGTGTCTCTTGAAGTCGTACATCAGGATTCGAAAACTGACTCAATGGATGAAATTATCTGGGGGCTCACGTAAAAACATCTGATACGGTTGCAAAACTAACCAAATCAATAGCTGGTAATCGAACGTTGACACATACAACCGTCATCGAGACTTAAGCAAACTAAAATGAGAAACTTAATCCTGTAATCTTTTTGAGAGGATGTCTCATTACATACTCCTACACGTGATTATATATGTATATATATATACCTTACGATATCATTTATCCGACAGCTTCAATGTTGGCTAGTTATAAATTATCGAAGATAAGAAAAACAATACGCTAGCCGAACGAATGAAGTACCTGCTCTATCAAGAACTATGACATCGGGGTTGATTATTGTACCATTACTGGTACCCGGAACGGCGCCGGAAGAACCGCTATAGTCTGTATTTATAATTACGCCCGATGTGGATGCGGAAGTTTCACGTACTGCTTGCTCAGTTTGCCTCTTTTTTATCGCCATGGTTGAAAGTTGACTTTTATTTCTCTTCGATCTAAACGTTAAAAAATAAAAGAAAAATAAATTCCTATATTTAAATCGACGAAAGTATTAAATACGGCGCTGGTTAATGTAACCAAATACGGAATGAACAAATAATAGTACTGTTCAAAAACAATGATACAGATGTACTGATTATCCTAATAATAATAATAATAATAATATTTTATTTTTGTTATCGTAATAATTGTCATTACTTTGGTTGGTGTTTATTTTGTGGTTTTTCAATTTCAAACATATTTCTTTATATAGACTGCGTGTAAAGCGCGTGTTCTAACAGGTAATTACGTACGTACAAGAACATACACAAAACGTAAACATAAATATATATATATATATATATATATATATATATATATATATATATATATATATATATATATATAATGAAATTTTACAGATTATTATACAAGGACAGATAGAAGGAATAAAAAGTCCGGGAAGAAGGAGGACAGATTGGCTGAAAAATATCAAAAACTGGACCGGCGCATCTTCAATACAACAATTAATGGCAGATGCGAGACAACGTAAAATCTAGTTGGCACATTGGTGACAGCCTACGCACTCTTGAGTATGGCACGTAGAAGAAGAATATATATATATATATGTATTGGATGTGTGTGCGTAAGATAATAAGGTGGTCAAAATTTGCTTTCAACGTACTTCGTCCTAGATTTAGCGTCGTCACTTAATGGTCCGTTCGCATATCACCATGTGTCTCTGTGTGTATCTGTGTGTATGTGTTTATATGCCCGTAACATGAAGAAACCTAGTCATGTAAATAAATAATTATCGTAGATTTCAAGTGTACATATTCTTTATACGATTCTATCAACAGCGTGTATTTTATCAATGACCATTATTACGTCACCTTTTAAATTAAATATAATTCTAATGCATGCGAGAGTAATTGGAGCAACAGTACACAACCCGAGTAAATGCGGATGTATGTGAGAATTTTATTATTATTAATTATGACAACAAATTGTAAGGAGCAAGCTTAAATGGCGATGCAGGAGAGACGACTACAATATCAGTAAAAAAGAAAAATATTCTAATTTACAACATCAAAAATTTTGACAAATAAAATATTTAATAAAAGAAAAAAAAGTTGGTCTACAGTAAAATTAACCCCTCCCCGTCGAATTGAACTTTAAATAGTTACAGTAAATGTAACAATCACTGTAATATTCAAATTACGCATAAAACGTACATGATCGTACGATACTGGTACGTGATAACGAAATTTTACAGTTGAATTAAATTTAATTTTACCATATTATTATTATTGTTGATAATTTTTATTGTTTGTATTAACAAACGGTTATGTTTTGTGTAGCTCTGTGCTAAATTCGTTATAAACTGGTTTTAAATTTATTTATATTCTCGTATACACGCAGTGTTTTGTAGTGTTAATAAGTTGTGAAAATTTTTAATTATCGTTCTTTTGTTCCTTCTTATATTCGTTTGTAAAATAATATAATCGCGCCCGTGTTAATATTGAGACAAATATATAAATTCGGCTTATATCCGTCGCACTTTTAATCGGTTATCGCCTATTAGACTAGGAATACCGCGGTCGATTTGATAATATATCCCACGGGTTATTATATGGATTCATCCGTTTTCCTTATCGCGTTAGTTAAATATCGGCTGAGTTATTTTGCTTCGTTAATAATGAATGAAAAATGCGAAATATCTTGTAAACCTGTACCTTCAAAAGGGGGAATTCGCGACGTACGGATTGTATAACGCCTTTCTACACTTAAGCTGTACCGGTGTTACACCTGGAAAGCAAAATCAGTGATAAAGATGAAAGAGTGGAATTGTTTATCGTGTAGAAAAAGTCAGGACGTTGTCGGATAATGACGAATCCTCATTATCATCTATAAAAGATGAATTAGTAAAATTAAACGCAAACTACACGGCTTTACAACAATGCGTCGTAGCTATGCAACAGCAACTAGGTGATGCGGTATCAAAAATAGATACCTTAGTTGCGGAAAATTTAAAACAAGGGAATGATGCAGGTTTAGTTACTAGGCTCAATGATACGGAACAATATTCCAGAAGGAACAATTTATTTATTAGTAACGTTCTCCGCTTGTGAAAAATGAAAATGTACTTAATGTTCGAAAAGATCCGGTAAGTTAGCTGGGGGTAGAAATTACGCACCGAGACGTTGACGTTGACGTTGACGTTTGTCACCGGTATTGCCAAAACAGACGTAACCGAATATTATTGTAAAATTCTTGCAGAAGAACGGATAAGCAGAATTTTCTGAAGAATAAACGTAGCCGAGATCTAGTAGTAGGGAAGTTGGGTTTCGTAGATTCGCGAGCAGATAAAATTTACCTAAATCGACATTTTTCTAACACGAAGCTGTTGGTTGCGGCGAAAGCATTACGAAACCAGAATTTCAAATATATTTGGTCGCGAGAGGGAAAAATTTATGCCAGGAAGGACGAATTTGGAAAGGCTATCTTATTGCGAAATGAAAATGATATTGCTCGGCTAATTGAAAAATGACCGGTATATGTAACTTTTTATAATATATATTTTTATTTTTGCTTATTGTTAAGTCTCGGTTTTACGCGTGCTAATAAATCACTTGCGAGTACTACGGCTATGTGGGGCTTGTGTGGGCGAAGAATTGTACAGTTTATATTTATAGAGGATTTTAATGTTACACAGCGTATATCAGTGTTGTGTTAATCACTCCCGAAATACTAATCATGTGGCTTGGTGAAATCCCCAATCTACAATATTATATATACCTTCAGATTTATCCCCGTGTATGCTTACCAACTTTTTTGATAATTTCGATAGAATATTGTTTAAAGGAAGTTTTCTCAGTTTTGACATCAGTACTGTTACGGTACGTGATTCTTGGACACGTCATCTATTTCTGGTTATTTGAGTGGTGAGTTATATGCAAATTTATATTTTGTTTAGACATAAAATTTCGGTGTATGCGAATTGTTTTATTTTTTACTTAACGTTGATAACTATTAGTCGTTATCATGAATCTAGGTGCACTGCGGATAATTACTATCAATATTAAAAGCGTTCGTAGGCATTTCGATGATCTAATGGTGTTTTTAACTAATACATGTTCTGATTACAACTTAATCTTTTTTTTTTTAACGGAGATTTGGAGATTTACACAGAGGAAGTAAGACGTTACTCAATACCTGGTTACGTGACATGTATGCAGGGATGACAACAGATGGGGTTATAGTGTACATTAAAGATAAATATTCGTTATAGAAATTTACATATGAAAATTGATTAATATGGTGGGCTTGGAAATTTATTTAGAGATCAATCGTTAACGCTTATTAGTATTTATCGTTTTTGCGAGTCTTCCATAGCAGATTTTAACAATAACCTACGTAAACTTTTACATCTAACTGGAACCGTAGGCTACGTAACTGGTGATTTTAATAGCGATCTACTCGATATAACTGACTGTAATGAATATTTAAACATATTGTATTCGTACGGTTTTATTAAGTGTATGATTAATGAGCCTACTTTTTTCGGACGTCCTGGAAGCCGCCCGACCTGCTTTGATCGCATATTTGTACGAGGGTGGAACAGCACTGTATATTCAATTGACGTTAAATATTTACTTAAACGCGCAGATTTTTCTGGTCATGCCGGTATTTGCCGTCTCGCCCAAACGTTTCACAAATTCCAGTAATGTAAACCCTTTTCTCGATAAACAACTGTTTAGTAGATATAAACATTAAATTTGTCTTATTCGTATTCTAGTCGTGCATCTCTATAGATATGAAGTTCAGTTGGTTCACGTTCATAATCTCGGAAACACACTCCAAAAGTAACTCTGGATTCTGCACAACATCTTCGGAAGCGCTATCCTTGGGTTACGACGGAAATTGTTCGGTTGAGCGGCGAAAAAAATTCTGCTTATAAGTTAACTCTGCCTTTTCGATGAGAAAATAAAAATAAAATTCGAGCTGATATCTAAAAGAATGCAAGGTCTAGTCAGGTCTGCCAAAAAAGACTATTATTCTGTCTTATTGCACGAGTGCAGTAATAATTCACGTAATTACCGGGAAATCGCTAATAAAGTTATAGGTAATAAAAAAATCGGAAAATTGAAAATATGGATGGGGTCAAAGTGTCTGTTGTGAGTAGCGAAAAGTTAATAGAAAATGAATTTAATCATTATTTTAGCGTTAGTGTGTGTAATTTGCACAATAAATTTAAGCATCGAACTCGTAACGCCCCCTACTGGCATTAATTCAAACTCTTTCGCATTTTTAGGTCTTACAGCAGCCGATGTAAAAGCTGCTATTATATCGTCATCCAATAGTTATTCATTCGGACCGGATAAATTATCCTTGACATTAATCAAGGAAAACATGGAGTTTTTTATTGAACCGTTAACTTTTTTATATAATACATCTATTATATCGGGAAAGTTACCGAACGTTTTAAAGGTTGGCGTGCATTTAAATCGGGGAATAAGGCGGAAGTATCGAATTATCGGCCAATCTGCATCCTTACTACATTATCTAAAATCGGAAGAATATAATGTTTTTAGTAAAAATCAATTTGGATTTTTGCACGGCAACTTATGATGCTCTTTTCCAGCATGTCTCGCATATTGTAGACTGTCTAGAGGAGAGTACATCAGCTGTGGCGGTATACTTTGATTTTCAAAAAGTATTTGATACGGTTGGTCGTATGATTTTGCTTGATAAGTTGTACGCTTGTGAGATGCGTGGTTTTATGCATGATTGGTTTAAATCTTATTTTATAAATAGAACCTATATAACTAAACTAAATGGTGCGTATGTAGTGATCCTATAATATCTCATTATGAGGTGACGCGGGTTAGAGTTTCCTTATCTTTTCCTAATCTGTATTAATGATTTATGTAAGTTAAAAATCAATGGATGTATCTTCATGCCGACGATAGTGTGCTGATGGTGAATTACCGTTATGTAAAAGTGATGCAGTCATTAGTGCAAGTAGATGTGATATTTTGCGATGGATTAATAATAACGAAATTAGTGTTAAACATACCTAAAACGAAGTATCTAATTTACAGTTTTCAACCGCAATATGAAATTTCTAATAATATCTCGATTCTCGTAGATGGTACCTACTTGGAGAGAGTTCACGAATATAAATACATGGGAATATCGATGGATAATAAACTTAGTTGGGCTGCCCACGCTCGTTACTTAGTAAGCTTAGAAGATTAAACTATTTATTTTATTATCTAAATCAATACCTGACAGAACGGCATCTCCGTCATTTATAGGTTGCAATTTATCAGCCTGCTCTGGCATATGTTCATTGGGGATGAGCGGCCCGAATGTATATTTTTCCCCATTGTAGACTCTGCAGAATATTTTATCAAAGAATTTATTTAATAATAGTTCAAGTTTGACGGTGGAGCAGTTGTACGTGGCGCAGTTGCTGTACTTTGTATTTAAAAATAGAAACACATTTAAAATATCGATTAAAGACGGGAGCGCGTTTTCAGACTATGCTATAAACTGACAAATTACAATAAATACCATACGCAAATGCAGGCAGTTTTTTTATGGGTGCTACGTTATTCAATAAACTGTCTGCATCTCTTACAGTTGATTTAAAAAATTATAAACATTAACAAAATACGTTACAACGACAGCCTCTCTCTCTCTAATTGTTTCAATAAGTTTTTGAATTGTTAGCGTTTCATTAAAAAGTTGGGGGAGCTTCGTTTAGTTTGTTTATTGATAACGTGTGTATGTGTACATTGCGTTGATGATGTTTTTTATGTATAGGTATTCAAAGGTTATTTCCATTTCAGAGTAATATTTCAAGAATTAAAAAACTTTAGGTAGCCAACACATCCAGTTTATTTTGCAAGTTGTTATGCTCGTGTATTTTACGTTGAATTATCAGTATTTCAAGCAGGCTAAGGTTGTTATTACGAGTTTAATTGTTAAACCCCAGTTTAAGTTCGTCCCACTTGTAAGGCAAAATTTTGTTCTACCAGGCAATTGAGTAAATTAAATATTTTATTATTATTATTATTATTATTATTATTCTTTATTGTTACACAAATTTAGTTTAAAGTCATTGCTACTCATTGTATATACATATTAAAATAAACTAAACGCTAACTAAACTAAGCCATATAAGGATAATACGGTATAGATGGATGTGAAAATTACAAAATAATATTAGATTTATATATATATATATATATATATATATATATATATATATATATAAGAGGCCAGTGCTATTGACACAGAATAGGAGCTATGCAATAGAGTACGGAGGGAAGATACCTAACAGTAGTAATGTCTTGATTAAGGTTTATCTGCGTGCATTATATAGACTGCGTGAAAAAATGACATGATTAATATCTGCCGTCAAACCATAGGACTGGCAAGTACTGGAACTAACCAGCCTTATCCGGTGGAGATGGCTGGGCAGCAGATTATGTCCTGACCTAATACGAATTAAAATGGAAAAAAATTTACGGATCGGTATTGAATGCGGAGGCTTAATTAGAAAGAAAGATTGTTTAGGTAAACTTGTTTGAATTTGTTTATATAAATTGTTCCGAGTAGCACAAAACATGGAGTTCCAGCGATGAAACAGATCCGCCTTTGCAGACGCAGCTACTCTGGGGGCTCCAATTTTGGCTGCCTGATCACAAATTTCATTACATTTGATCCCGATGTGAGCTGGGATCCATGTAAATTTAACATAGACATTGTTTTGTTGTAGATATATTATCTATTATTGCCAAAATAACTTTATTAGTTTTGAATGTACGATTGGAATTTTGGATGGCATTCAGCACACTTAAGGAATCAGATAGAATAAGTGCATTTGCGATGTGTAATATTGACTCGTACAAATTGCAAAGCTTTAAGAATTGCATATCCTTCTGTTATAAACACAGTGGAGAAATTCGGTAAACGATATGATTCGGTGATTGCCAGTTGAGGTATATAAAATAAAGCGCCTGTAAAGGGTAAGGCATTGCTCTTAGACCCATCTGCATAAACTAACAAATGATTAGGCCACTTATGCATGATAACTGATCTGAAAAGGCTATTAATTATCCTAGAATTACCCTGTCCGATTAGGGAATGAAATCTAAAAAACTGCATTCGAAGGGAATGGAGGCGTACTTTAAAGGGACTTTAGGAATGATAAGGTTGATGTGAGGATGCCAATAATTAGCCCTTAATGCTAAGAGGGGAATTTTACGATGACAAAATCTTCAATTAGTGTAAATCCACAAGAATTTATTGTATACGCTACCAGGTACTCGTTCATAGCCCTTTAGGATATATTTTTCTGCAGGGGGGGATAAGAGCTTCAGATTCTAATACAAATTTAGGGGTTGACACAAAAGCTCCGGACATTAACCTCAAAGTGGTATTTTTCCACACTGTAGCTTTCTTAAGATGCGAAGCAGAGGCTGAATGGAACAGGTAGTTCCCGTACTCCAATCGAGAACGGATAAGTGAGGTGTAGAGAAGACGAAGGATGATTGGATCCCCACCCAACCAAGTGGAACTTAATGACTTCATAACATTTATAACTCTCCTGACTTTTGTTAATGTTGATATGTGGCCCCCGTAGTAGTTTTTGGTCGAGAACGACACCTAAATAGGAATGATACTTAACCAAGGCAATCGGCGTATTTTCCAAAATGAGGAAGTGTAGATCAGGATTGCACCGCTCCAGTGTGAATATGGTAAATACTGTCTTGGTTAAAGATACACTTAAATGAGATTGAGATAAAAAGGAATTAACAGAATTCAATGTGGATTGAAAAGAATACAGTGAGATTAAATATTTTATTTTTGGCTTATACAACATTGTCAATGAATCGGTGTACTTTTTTTCTTATTTCATAATTAATAACTAGCTTGTGTAAAACTAGACTAATGATTCAGCACTCGACAATGTGTGTTACTATATTACTACTCTTAATTTGCATAAGGTAGTTTGCACGCTGCTATTCATGTTGAACCGCTACTCGCGCAGGTATGCGCATAGCGGACATTATATTCTATTCTATTTATCTACTGTGTATTGTATGTACGGTGTAACGGAATTATTATAATTAGCATTAAGATCATTATCTACATATTACTTGTGTGTATGTATCTAAAATGTTTGTCTATATTCATAAGCATGTAGGTATATATATATATATGTTTCATATATATATATATATGTGTGTATATGAATGTATATGTGTGCATATGTTTTGTATCCATGTGTGTATATGAGTATAATGTATGTATATATATATATATATGTATACGTATGTATAGATATGTAGCATTTAAGTATCATGTATTTTTCCATTCTATCTATTATTAAATAAATAAATAAATTTCAATTTGAATTTGAATTATTATTATTATGATTATTATTTGTTTATATTTATTTACGTATATATATTCCGTTTTTATATAGTTATATGTTCATTATCTTTTTAAAGCCAATTTTTTGGAATTATGAAGTAGTATTTCTTTAGTTTTTATTTTTCGTTTACAAGTTTTATACTTTAATATATCATAATTTTTTATTTATAATTCGCCAGAATTGCGTATATTAGGTATGTGTACAATATATATATATATATATATATATATGTGTGTGTGTGTGTGTGTGTGTATATGTTATTAAAGTTTCCTTTTGAATTTGTGTCGTTGAGTGTATTCAGTGTATGTACGTTAGTAAATATTTATTCATTCATTATCTGTGCAAATTTGGGCATAAATGGACGCATAAAGTTAGGAGTTTTTAAAACCTTAATTATCAGGGCAAAAATATTAATACGGCGGGGAAAAATTCATGGTACCAGTTGGTAGAAGAAGAAATTCATGGATTAAAAACATTAAAGAATGTAGTAACATTTATGGCATTAAGAAGAAGATTTGGAAGCGTACATGGTAGTTAACAACATTTTATTATATATGCGCGTGATACGAGAAAGGGTGACACATGTGTCGTTTGATGAATTAATGTTAGCGCGTATTTTCCTTCTGGATGCATGTTAGTGTTTCAATGCGTGCTTTTATCTGTGGACGTTTTACTTGGAGAGCTGTATTGTGTGCTGCGTGTGTGTGTGCTATGTATTTGTGTTTGTATATGTACGTGTGTTGACAATTTGATCGAGGCGTAATTATATGGGCGATAATGCTCGTTGCGGTATTATACGTGGAAATGTTTTTTTTTTTATAAAATAACTTAATATTCGATTTCTTTTGCTCCATCTTTTTATTTATGTTTGCAATTTCAGAGATGTTTACAGGTACACTAAAAAAAAAAAGGAGAAAAGGAAAAAACAGCGAATTTGTCCTTCTAGAAATCGTTAATTTAGTGTAAGCTATTATTGAATAAGTTAGTAAGAAAAGTACCGAAGTATCATAAAACACGTTGCGAATCATCTGGATAATCCACCGGTGAGAATAACTTTTTGACACATCTATTTATTATATCAGAAACTTCAACTGAAGCGCAGCGAACTAGTATTCGATCAATCCGTAATTATTTAAGCGATATGTCCCTTTTACGTTTCTATAGGTTACGTAATCGTATTTAAAACACCGCGCAATTTAGCGCATTTGGTTAACTTTAATTTTCATCATACTTAAATGACTTTCCCGTTTCATTTACTATCCAAGACGCACTTCTCGCAGATGAGGCTATTATTAATATTTACTACAAGCTGATCAAAAAGATCATTTAACAATAGTTATGAGAGCGGCATAAGAGGAAGGAAATAGCACCCATTGGTACATGACCTTAGGAGGTCAAATCCAGAGGTTTTCTACGTCTATTTGCTTAACGACATAAGGAATGTTTCGACAACATTGAACGATCTTCTGATTTACTACGTACCGTGCCGCATTTGTTTCATTTTGGATATTTTGTATAATTTTTATAGTCAACTTTGTACAACTGCACAGCTACATCGCCACTTCCCCGTATGTCCGGACAGGATTATTTGGAGTCGCAATATAGATAAGACGTTCGTTGTCAATAGCTGAAAAAGATTATAATAGCGATCGAGTATTTTACTGAAACTATTCAACGCATAGCGTGGAAATCTTCGCCGCGAATTAAAAATATCGAATAAACTAATCCCGCCATGTTCTAGCTGTAGTTAAAGAGAAGAATTCGGAAAAAATGGCGCATAACTAGAAATCCAGCCGACAAGTCTTTATTAAACAAAAAATCAAAAAAGAACTTAATTAATTAATTAGAGAAATTAAAAATGAATCTCCTCAGCGCTATTTAGAAGAATTATCTCCCTAAAAAAAACTTCCGACTATAGCCTGTGGAAAGCGATTCGAAAATAGGCCAATACAACATTTTCTCCACCGATTAGAAGTCCCGATGGTACATGGGCTAGAGATGGTCGAGAGAAGGCTGAAGTGTTTACGCCGAACATGTTTCTGAAGATTAACATTAGGCTGAAGTGTTTACGCCGAACATGTTTCTGAAGATTAACATAAGGCTGAAGTGTTTACGCCGAACATGTTTCTGAAGATTAACATCGCGTATATGATGCATATATATGTATACGTGTGTTTATGTGTATGCGTGTGTGTGAATACAAATCAATGAGCTAGAGATGGTCGAGAGAAGGCTGAAGTGTTTACGCCGAACATGTTTCTGAAGATTAACATTAGGCTGAAGTGTTTACGCCGAACATGTTTCTGAAGATTAACATAAGGCTGAAGTGTTTACGCCGAACATGTTTCTGAAGATTAACATCGCGTATATGATGCGTTTATATGTATACGTGTGTTTATGTGTATGCGTGTGTGAATACAAATCACACTGAAATAAAACGGAATTCATTTACAACTCTCCCGAAAATATCAGCGCCGTACCGATTAAATCCATCATTCGGATAAATTGTATTTTTACACGTTTAAAACACGGACGACACAATCGACGAGAATACTTACCGCCTCAACGGTTCGTTAGAAATCGATTGACCGGACGAACGATCGCAATCGGTTACGTCAGTCGGTTTATCGATTTCAGTCGGATTTTTGATTTCAGTCGGATTTTTGATTTCAGTCGGATTTTTGATTTCAGTCGGATTTTTGATTTCAGTCGGATTTTTGATTTCAGTCGGTGTTTCGATTTCAGTCGGTGTTTCGATTTCAGTCGGTGTACTAGAATCGGCCGGAGCATTTTCTACAACGTCAATATTTTCGACGGTAGACGTCATCGGATTTTCGTTAAAATTCGAAATCCAAACAGGTTCATTAAACAACGCTTCCCCGATATCGCCAAGAGTCACATTCGTCGGAATTACTTCGAAAATCGAAGTCCAAACAATTTTACTATACAATGTTTCCAATAAATCGTCAACATGCGCGTATACCTTTTGTAAATCATCGAATATGTCTTGCTGAAACTTATTTTACAGAAATATGAACAAATAAAATTTATATGACATAAAAAATATTAATATATAAAATTTTAATATCCGTCTGTGATTTGCGAATATTTTCATTATAATCACTACTACACTGGGCTATTTTTATCGCACATAAACGGAAAATCTATTTTTTAACAATTTTATCTCTCTCTGTCGCAGTCTGTTACGATTTAACTCGAAAACTATTAAAGCAATAACGGTGAAATTTGCACAGCTTATATATTATTATATTATCGGATTCGTGTTCTTCACGCTGATATCGCAAATAAGACAGAAATTACGATAATTTTGAAATTTTTAAAAGTAGTAAACAACGATAATTCTGCCAAATCGTTTAAAATTTAACACGTTTTCCGGTTCGAATGTAACTTCACTACCGACACCGACAATACAAACCACGTTTCCATATTATATATTTATTTACTTTTTTAAAAATTACACAGATGAAGCCCTAGTGTATATATGTATATATACATATATTATATACATATATACACATATATTTATATGTATATATTGTTACGTACTATCTTAATACTACTATTGAATTCGTACACCCATTAGTAATAGAAAAAATAAAAATGAACATGTATGCGGTTACACTGCAGCGAGTAGAACTCCTTGAATTACTAAGTTAGCAATACTATCGCCTGATAAGATCAGTCGGAGGGCGACGTTTAAGTCGTCTGATACTGGTTATGTGAAACTTGACGAGCCTCTCTGTATTTACACACGCTTAATCGCTTTTCATGCGGTGCAGCAAACTCTTGTACAACATCGTCGACAAACATCATGTCGCATATAGAGTGATCGTTTGCGTTCTACATCCAATACAGAACGACTACCGAGATGAGTCGATATATATTTTGTACTATGCGCTTAATTTTAAACGGTTTCATCTTTACGTGGACTTTCCATAACATTCTGGCGTTCAAGTTCCGACATATCTAGCTGAATCAGTCTAATTACCGAAATATATACTCGATACCTACTGACGGAAAATAATAAATATAAAAATTTTAAATAATAATTACGTAATGCCCAGCATGGCTCGCCGTACAACGGAATTAATACAAAGACGCGTAATATATAAAAGAAAAATTTAGACTTATACAGTAAAAAAAAAATAAGTTGTAATAATAATAATAATATAAATAAAACAATGAAATGACAACTAAGTAAGTATAGAAGAAATAATAAATCGTAAAATAAATCGTAAAATATAACGTCACAAAAGTTTTTGTTTGAGACTGCTATGTTTATATTTACCATATGCATAAATTGAAGTTGCTTTAAATCGTAATTACCTATGGGAGAAATTAAACGATTATCGTCGACTAAAGCAGTCATTCCCGAATAGGGAGATACTCATAGTTAGAGGAGATTTCAACGCAATAGTGGGTGAAACAAAAAATGATAACCATATAAAACGTATAGTTGGTAGTATAGGTAAAAGAAACAATCGAGGAAATATGCTCCTAGATTTCTGCGCGGAAAATAAACTGGTAATTAGTAACACAATATTTAAGCATCATATACGTAAATTATACACATGGCAGTCATCCAAAGGGCAAACTAGGAACCAAATTGATTACATGCTCATCATAAGAGAAAGATGGAGATCATTCGTTAAAGACGTAAAAAATTACCGTGGACTAGACTGTGCGTCTGATCACAACGCACTAGTTACGGAAGTGTGCCTAAAATTGAAACGGCCATCAATACCGAAAAGGAAACCAAATAGATGGTGCCTAGGTCAGAATAAAGAATTTATAACGGGAGTTGCAACTGGAATTAATAATATAACGGAAGATGAAATGAACAAATATAATGCAGACGAATTATGGAACAAATATAAAAAAATACTAGAAAAGCAGGCCGAAGTAACGCAATCCAGAGATAAACCAAAAAAAAAAAAACATGGATAACTCAAGAGACATGGGCACTGATTAAACAAAGACAACAATTAAAGATAAAGGAGCATGATAAACAAGTAATATATAATGAACTTACGAAAAAGCTGAATTACAGGCTTCGTAAAGACAAAAATGAATTCATAAATAAAGTATGCAAAGAAATTGAAAGTGATTCTCAAAAGAATGAAACAAAAGACCTATTCACGAAACTGAAATATATAACTAGAACTTTTCAACAAAGACATATATATCAGTGAAAGATAGTAACGGAAGAGTATTCACAGATAGGGCAAAAGATCATTAATAGAGGGCGAGAATACTGTAAAGAACTAATGTCTGGGTGCAACACGAATATATAAAAGATCTATATAAATACAATAGAACAAGAACCACGTATAATCCAAGACGAAATCGAACATGCGATAAACAAACTAAAAGAGAATAATAAATCAGCAGGCTATGATGATGTGGTAGCCGAAATGATCAAACCAACCGAAGAAAGAGCGATAAGTTTAATACACCGACTGTGCAATAAAATATGGGTAAGTGATGACCAAGCGACTGGACTAACTCAATATTTATACCGATTTATAAGAAAGGCGATAGACAAATCTGCAAAAATTATAGGCTTATTGCGCTTATTAGTCATACTAGCAAAATACTCTATTATATGTAATTCAAGGGCGATTAAAGTATTATATACTGCCACAAATTGCGATGGAACAAACAGGCTTTATGCCTGGAAAAGGAACTCGAGAGCAGCTTACGATAATAAGACAAATAATTGAAAAATGCTACGAGTTCAATACACTTGTAATATTATGTTTTGTTAGATTATACAAAGGCATTTGACATGGTGGACTGGAATACACTATGGTATGTCTTAAGAGAGTTCAAAATACCTGAGCATCTAATAGCTTTAATAAGGAAATTATACGAAAGAAATAATGTTTATAGAAAAATAGAAGGACAACTCTACGAAAGTTTTCAAAGTGTATACTATCGCCTATACTATATAATATATACAGCGAATGGATTATGCGACTGAAGAATGGAACGGCGGAATAACCGTGGGAAGAAAGAAAATATGCAATTTACGATATGCGAATGATACAGTGATTTTAGCGGCAAATGAACTACTAGAACTGGCAACATTACTGAAGCGTATAGAATATATCAGCGAGAAAGCTAATTTAATACTAAATAGGGCTAAATGTACCATAATTACTATCGACAAGAAGGAATTGCCCGCGACATTTACGTTGGTACCTGACATAGAGAAAAAAGGTGAAAACGACATATCTGGGAGCGTATATCACCAATAACGGAAATGTCGAAAGTGAAATTAAACGGAGAATCGGAATGGCCAAAAGCGCTCTAGCAAAACTAAATAGAATATGGAAAGATCATTCGATAAAAATAACAACGAAAAAACGATTAATGGAATCATTGGTATTCTCGATAGCGTGTTACGGTTCAGAGTCGTGGACATTAAACAAAACATTGTGCCAAAAGCTAGAAGTCTTTGAAATGTGCTGCTATAGGCGCATGCTCAGGATTTCATGGATGGAACATCGGACTAATGCAGCTATACTGAAACAACTCGGAATAGAGCAAAAAGATAGATTGGTTCCAGTAATAAAAAGAAGATGTCTAAAGTTCTTTGGTCATGTGATACGACGCGATGGATTAGAAAAAATAATAATACAAGGAATAATAGCAGGAAAAAGAAGCAGAGGCCGACCGCCGACCCGTTTTGTAGACTACATTCAAGGCATGACGGGACTGTCAATTAATGAAAGCTGTACAGGATAGAGATAAATGGCGGAATTTAACGGGAAAAATTTCACGATTGGTCACGACGTCTGAAAGCAGACAACGAAGAAGAAGAAGACAGTCATCGCGGAAATAAATCTGATTAAATTGATATTTGGTTTAATATTCAAATAATTTTTGAATGTTTGTATGAATACGCTAAAAATACCGAACCATATTAAAATCAGTTTTTTCCCTAAACTCACACACATATACATATATAATTTTTGAAAATATAATTTTAATCAAAGTAACGCTACGCCTATAATGTTCCAGTTATTTTGGTACACTATTTCATATCATATATATATATATATATATATGTGCTTTGTTAATTCGTGTTAATTACAAACAAAATGGGAATTATTTCGTTAAAATTACAACTATTATAAAAATATAAAAAGAAATACGCGCGCAATTTAATATAATTAATTATTTATAACAATTTTTTTTTTCAATTCAATTCTATGTTGATAAAAATCTATTTTATAAATATGTTATAATGAAAATTTCCTACTGTATTTAGATTTTAAAAAATAGTTCGAATAAACTATTAACATATATAAAATCTTAGTTAAATTTTCGTTACTTGTTCATACATAATTATATATAAGTTTATTCTACACATTTATATCGGTTTTATAAGAAATATTTACAACTTTTAAAAGTGTAATTTAAATATATATATGTGTGTGTGTACATATAATTATAAATATATTTTCATGCGAAAACACCAATATAAAAGTATTACATCAAATTTACACAGTTCAAATAAATAATCACATCGAACGTACTATAAAAATTATAAAGTATGTACAAAAATTTACACTAACACATCCAAATTTAACTAACTTTGCGTTTGTACTATAGTTTCCGAGGGTGATCTCCTGCTACCGCCTCGATACTAGGTATTTTCTGCTAAACTATGCGCAATATACTTAACTATATCCACCGGCTTCACTGAAAACCGCAAAAATCGTTTGTTCCGATTCCCTCTCTACTAAAACGTGCTTCAACTGTAACCCTACCAAATTACATCATGTTGCTATGAAAATCTTGAATTTCTTATATCATAAACCTACTCCTTAATATCATTTTATTATGGATCCTAAGTCACGCAAGTTTTCCGCCAAATAAACCAGCTGACAAAACAGGTAAAGAAGCAGCTATTATCTAATCATATCCGAATCTGATGCAATCGCTTCCATCAAACACGAAATAAATAAAACATTCTGTGATCTATGGAAAGTTATTCCTACAAATAATCACCTTACAGCTATCGGCTCTTATCCTTTTCCTTGCAGATATTTTTCATGCAGTAGGAAGGAACAGGTAGTTCTATCTCGTCTTCGTATTGATCACACTGCATTGACCCGTGACTACATTATAAATAAAACAAATCCACCATTGAGCGCGCTAATTTTGCAAATATAATAGAGATACATTCTAATTCGGTGTCATTCTTAGTGATATATTAAGTGGTTCTTGATTATGTAAATGTTCCCATTTAGTTGACATTAAACGTTTTCGATGTACGTTAGTAAATTCTAGCCATTCGCTGATGGGTGGAATAGACGACATCAATGATACAGCGCGGTTGAGTGGCTATATTCTGGTTACAACAACCTGTGTCCTCCACAATGTATATATATATATATATATATATATTGATGAAATAAAAAATCAAAAAATTATTTTATATATTAATCTTTTTCTCTTTTTGTTTAAAATAATTACTTTACATATATATATATATATATATATATATATATATATATATAATATTAACTTACGCCATAGTCATAATCGACCAGGTACATAAGTATCATAAAATCAATGAAAGGATCGTAGTCCTGATAGAATTGTAACAATCGAGTTTCTTCATCCATCTTCGAAATTCGCTGTTAATCCGTCGATTCAATGTTTATAATCCAAAATCTAAATCTTATTCGACGGTAGGGGAAGATGACTAACCTGCCATTTCAAAAAAATATAAATCAGCTCTTTTTAATTTAAGTAATTCGACTCCATTTCGTCTATTAACATTCGAATTATATGCTTTTATATGCATATATATATATATATATATATATATATATATATATATATATATATATATATATATATATATATATAGATAGATAGATAGATAGAGAGATAGAAAGATAGATATATATATAGATAGATAGATAGATAGATAGATAGATAGATAGATAGATAGATAGATAGATATATAGATATATAAACACGTAATGCGCACCTGTGCATATCGTAATTTACGTAATTGTAAGTATAACCATAGTTGAGGCGTGAATCTACAATTTCGCCTATCTGTTTAATATTTGCCATCATTTCACAATCACCTTGAGTAGAATACCCTTCGGATGATAAATGGTCTGTTCATTGGGTAGGCATATATGTTTTTCAAGAATTCTCGACTCCTTATCAACGTTAAAATTCCTCAATACACCATCTATCGTACACTACATGCAAGTGGTAAAGCACGCGAAGATACAGCTATTCTTATAAAAACATCCATGAAGCATCATGAGATAAATAAATACTCAAAAGAATACTTACAGGCTACTACTGTAAAAACTGACATCTTGTTTGATCCGCTCGCACTATCGTCTGTCTACTGTCCTACAGAACATAATATCCAGAAAATTCACTTTAAGGAATATTTCAAAAGTTTATGAAATAAATTTGTATCCGGTGGCGACTATAACTTTAAGCTTATTTTATTTGGGTCACGATTGACAACGCCGAGAGGAAAGCAATTACACGCATGTATTCAGAAAAATAATTATTGCACACTATCAGATGGAATTCCGTCATATTGGCCAACTGAGAGAAGAAAAACTCCAGATTTGCTAGACTTCTTCATCCGTAGCGGAATTAATAAGAACGGCGCATTAATCGAATCCTCTCTGGATGTTACCTCCGATCATTCGCAAAAAATTTTAAACATGAGTACCACTATAATACACAAAAAATTTTTTTTTTTTTTAAGTAATCTGCTAAAGCTAGCATTAAACATCATGTATGGCAGGATATATATCAAGTAAGGTGTTCTCCAATGAGACTCAACCTTAATTGTTACATTATATGTAAATTTTTCTTTTTAATTTACGTGTTTGTTGAGGGTTATCATTAATTAAGCCTGTTGCTAGCGGATTCGGATGCGATCTTAGGCGCTGTGCATACGTTTCACTGTATATTCTAATTACATCTTTCACGGTTTCCATTTTTAGGTCTCTATATATGTCATCATTTCTGATGTACCAAGGTGCGTTGATCATAATACGTATAGATTTTGACCAAAATCTTTCAATTTTAGAAATATTTGAGTTGGATGTCGTACCCCATAATTGGATACCGTACGACCATACTGGCTTATAGTTTTGTACAATAGTAACTTATTCTGTATAGATAATGATGATCTTCTTCCAACAAGCCAGTAGTATTTACGAAATTGAATGTCCAATTGCTTTCTTTTTATGTTAATATGTCTTTTCCAAGTTAGCCCTTTATCTAGGTGCATTCCTAGGTATTTTACACAATCGGTGGCTTGCAGTTCTTTACCCTTCACAGTAATTGGTTTTGCATTATGTTTACATTTTGTAAATAGTATATAATGTGATTTTGTTTCATTGAGGCTTATCTGCCATTTTTTTTCTCAATCATTTTTACATTCTGTTGTAGTAGTCGAGTTGCTTCTAAAGGATCCTTGCTTATGGATAGTACAGCCGTATCATCAGCAAATGTAGTAGTGATAGTACCTTGACAGGTCGGCAAGTCAGCTGTAAACAAGTACAGGACCCAGAACACTCCGTTGTGGTACACCCGATTCTATTTTGTGAAGCGATGTAACCTCTGCTTCATATCGCACTCTGAAGTGCCTTTCATGAAGGTATGATTTCATGAGAGTATACAGGTGGTATGGGAAGTGTTGTTTAAGTTTGTATAATAATCCTGTATGCCACACCTTATCGAACGCCTGTCTGATGTCCAAGAACAGTGCAGCACAATCACTTTTTTCTTCAAATGTTTTGTTGATGGCATTGACTACTCTGTGGACTTGCTCTATCGTTGAGTGTTGTCTTCGAAAACCAAATTGATGATCTGGGATAAGACCTTTTTCTTCAATTATGTCCATTAATCGTTTCAATAGTATTTTTTCTAGTATTTTTGACATAATTGGTAAAAGACTGATCGGTCGGTACGAGGTGAGTTCATTAAGTGGTTTTCCATCCTTCGGTATAAGTATAACTTCTGATACTTTCCACTGAACAGGGAAGTATGACAACCTTAATGCAGCATTAAATAGCTGTGTAAGCATAAGAATTCCCTTTTCGGGTAGCTGTTTAATTACATATCCTGTGATACTAGCTAATGAAATCATACCTATCAGAAAGATATCTCCATGTTAATGTTAACGGGAATTCATTCAATACAATCTGGAGTACTTAAAGGCAGTGTACTCGGACCGACACTATAGCAGCTCTACACATACGGCTTCCCAGTTAATGAAAATACCGGCTACGTTTGCCGAATAATAATTTAGCGGCCGAGCAAAACCATCTACTAAGCGTAGAAAAGTGGTTTAGACCGTGGAAATTCTAATGAAACAAAATGCAAGCAAGTTTTATTTACCTTAAATAAAAACAAAAATTTACCGATTAAGCTAAATAGACAAACAATTTCCGAATCGTGTAACGGTAAAATATCTTGGATTACGTCTTGATAAACGGCTTACCTAGAAAAATCGTGCTATAGCCAAACGTAAACAGCTCAACAATACATACCGAAATATGTACTGACTGATGGGCACATACTCACCACTGTCGCATGAAAATAAACTATTACTTTATAAAACAGAATTTTGAAGCCAATTTCGTCATACGATATCCGGATTTGGGATAAAAATAGCAACTCTAACTTAGAGTAGAAAAATTTCAATCTAAAGTATTACGGAATATCGTTTCAGCACCATGATATGTCCGCAATGACGACGTACACAAGGATCTCCGTATACCGTCAGTTAAAGAAGTAATCAGAAGCCTGGAAGATACCTGCATCGACTTCAAACATCAATCCACTAGCGGTCAGCGTCCTATGACGTGCAATTCCAACGACTGAAGAGACGCAGTCAGATCGAATTGTGGAAGCGAAGCGATCAACTGGTTTATATAATAATACTAAGATAAATTAAGGGATATCGACCGTTGGGAAGCATCCCGTTATAGCTTAGATCAACGCTGTCTATTGTTCAACCGAACAGATTGCACGCATCTACATTAAAAAATAATAATAATAATTATCAACTTCAATGCTGGGAGCAGCAACTACTGATATTAGATGGTTTCTACACTTGAACAGATGGTTCGGATATACTTTAAATATTGTCCGAATTGATATTATTTACGCTGGGAATTTAATCATTAGAAATTTTTTCTTTTTTTTAAGTATATTCTATGAATCGTGATAGATATTTATAACTTTAATTTTTTAGAACAATTCACACGTATACATGTAAACAATGTGTATACTAACACACCTCTTAAATATATCCTGTGAAAATCTGCAATCATCCTATAAACATGGTTTTGAAGTCTCCATTAAGTCTGTCTCAGCCCCATAGGGAATCAGCGGAAACTTTCTTCCTTCGCTTCTTGGGTTCTTGATCGCTTATGTTAATCTTTTCTACATTGTTTAAACTACCTATCCCCCCCCCGCCATAAGGAATACTAGAAAGCGCCGTCCGGAATAACCCTTTCAATGTTTCACGTTACAATCGCTTCAGACTGATCTTCCGTGTTTACTACCCCGGTTTTACAATATATATATACGGACGTCAGTTAACCGAGTTCGCCATTTCATAATCACCGTATACGTAAACTACGATTCGGAAAAAATCGACTCTCTTCTTCGCCTAATGCATCTTACTATCTCCTACTGTTCGCACCCTACAAATACCGCGACCTAAATCAAAATCATATTTTATTTTGACGCGATAAAATATGATTTTTAACAAATTTATTTATATCGATACGTGCTAATATTTTTTAATGCAACGTTGTTTACTTTAATTATTTTTTAAGTTATTAAAATTAAAATGTCGTCCATGCAGGTTTTCTGTTTTCCTGCGAAATAGCAGCTAACTAATAAGTTTTTTGTGTTTTAAGTTTCGCCTATATATTTAAGTTATGATTAAGTTTTATGAAATTCATAATTTTCAAAAATCGATAAAAACAACATCTATTATCCGACTTATTTCCGTGTATTATTATTTTATCGATAAATTTTTCATTCTTTCTTCTAGAATTTATAATTCATTTATTATGTAAAAATTGTGAACTTAGATTTAAATTAATATTTTAATCTTTTTATATATTTCATTTTATTTATATATATATATATATATATATATATATATATAGCTTGATAATGGCGTAGTTGCCGAAAAGCTTTGCTTAATAAATAAGTTTAGTGATTTTAACTGGTTTTTTGCAATCAAGTATAAAAAATCACTACATTCCACAATCTAAACAGTATTATTACGTTCTCTGTTGTTCTTATATTTTTCTATACGTTTAATATTTGCTCTCGCGACCATTTTTATTTCACGAATTCGGCTCCAACTTCGATTTAAAACTATTCACTATATAGCAATACATCACGCTTCTTATATTTTAAAACGATCGTTCATAGTTGAAATACTTTCCGATCGTAATTCTTTCGTACCGACGCCTTAATTTCTCAACCGTGAATCTAGTTTATATATCGATAATATTTAAACTAATTTTAACATATTCTCGTCCAATTTTATAATTCTAATTTTAATAGACTGCGATTATTTCATCGGTGAAATTTTTCGTTTTTCGCTTAAATTTTTAAAAAATATTTGTACCTTAATCCATTATTGTGTGATTCCACTTTTTTGATATCGCGAAATATTGATTTAGTATAGTTTTAAACTGTTTAACGTTGATTCGTTTTATATACGGAAGAAGATGAAGGAATTGGACCTAAATAGGATATTAATTTCGGAGCTGTCACCACGAAACAAGCTTTTAATATGCAGTACCGCGCGGTAAAACCACTATAGACGTACGCCGCACCGGCGATGCGCAAAGAAATCGAATCGGATAGAATGCCCTCAGATTGATATAAAGTAACGAGGGCTGAGATCTATCGAGATCTGGAAGATTCACATCATCATTCGAAAAAAGGAAAAAAAAAAAATTAGGCCGCGATTAGTTTAAAATCGTACACGTATCCTTAATGTACCTCACCGTCGTTAGCTAAAAAATTTCACATATAGTACAGGTGCCTTATAATATTAAGTAGATCGTCTCGTTTTTTTAAGCGGCTTCTTGTATAAATTTTTTCGCTAAGCTTATTATATAAGGTACACTTAAATTGTAATAATTTTAAAATTTTAATATTCAATTTTTAACACGTCATTTAATACAGATAATACTCCGAACAAATACGCTGCTTCTTATAGATATGTATAGGTATCCTACTTGATAGTAAAAACTATCTCGGATCATATTCGATTTTTATTTAAAAAAATATTCAAAAGATTGCCTATTCGTAAAGTTTTGTCCTATAAAAGCTAGAGAGGTGATCTCGTTTCTACGCTTATCATATACAAATCCTACATACGTAAGCGTTATGTATTATGGCACTTTACGCTAACGCGTGTTATAATTCGCTAAACTGAACATTCTACAAAATACCTGTCTTCGTCTCACTTGGAGTATGCGATCCAGCCCAGTGGTCGCTTCGGAAATTGAATGTAACCCCGCTTTCCATTCGACGACAATTCTTAAGTGATAAATGCTTAAATATTTTTTTTTCATAAAACGTGCTCTCGTTTGTATAAGCGTCAATCTCTTAACTATATAGTACAATTCGCCATTTTCCATCGATTTATTTGCAGCGTTATCATTCGAAATTAACTATTTGCACATATCTATTCGATTCCTTTAATGACTTCAAATCAGTCATACGCTTCTTCAAATCTATCCGGCAAGATGATACACGTATTTTTATACTGATGGCTTTAAATCCCTCGATGGAGTTGATTCCGCGTTTATTATTTGAACGCTACAAAAACCTGTAAACTACCTAAATTTTCTTCGATATATTTACACAGCTTAGTACCTCGCTATTCTCCGGGCGCTTCGCTTTTACGCTTTTTTGTAAATATAAAATGTTTCAATAGTCGCTGCTTTCCATCCATCTACGATATCCTAAGAAATATTGACGATCTTTCTCCGAAACGCGTTAGTGTAAATTTATCTGCATTCCCAGATGATACCGTAGACAGACTTGCTAGAAGCGCTAACGGAAATGGCTCATTCTGTTTCAATAATCATCATATTTGATTACATATCAGTCTGTAGTATAAATATGTAATAAAACACATCGTAAATGCCCATTTAAAAAAAAAAAAAATCAATATGTACGAGACTATAAACTGTATCCGAAAAAAAAAAAAATAGGAAATTACCGGGCAACGCGTCGGCGTATTATTTATTGATATTATTCTTATAAGGCTATTACGTAGTGGTGATTTTTAGACGTAGTAAATGAGGTTAGAAGAGGAAAGAAATTGTATAATTGAGGGAATAGAACTGTCGAAGAGAAAGCGCACGCGGATGAATATGGGGTCGTTGGTAGGGGGTGCAGTGTATGGCAAGGAGAGGTTTGGGAGTAAATAAAAGCGGCGAAAAGTATGGGGCTTGGTATAGAGTAGATGGTGATTATGTGACCAAGGCGCTGAGTGCTAAATAGTTGGAACGGGATAAATTGGCAGGTGGCTTCTGCTACATTGGGCTTGATATTATAGCAAGAAGAAAGTTACGGTGGTACGAGTTCGACTTCTTTTACCAGTTGTGGTGAATGAAGTATTTGACGGCTCTGGAGAGAGAGAGTTATAGGTTGTAGGTGAACATAGTATAGAATGGGCTGCCCTATTAATTTCTGTTAAAATTTATAATTCGCGTGCAAACTCGTTCGTTCTCTTTTCCGCTACATATAAATTATTCGCTTTACAATTAGAGACTTATATATTTACTCTCGTTTTAATTACCCATCATCAATCGCCGTCTCCGTATCCGAGGTAGACGACTACCTTACCTATACGTATTTTTTATATAGTATAAAGTAGCGTACAGCGTAATCGTAATATCGGGGTTTACAGATACAGACACGCACGGGAAAACTGATTGTAATCGCCTTGTAGTAACGACAAAATGCAACTCGGTTTTTCTATAGTGTATACTATATATAGTTACTAGCGCGCATACGGTGTTGTGCGGTTTGCCATTGCCTTCCACCGGATAATGTTAAGATTTGTTTATATTTTTTAATCATAATTTATACCGTATAAGTCCCCCCCCATATTAAAAAAAAAAAAAAAAACTACTCTGGCAACTATCCCGACAACACTGCGACTAGTTTTCTTTTAATTTACTTTTAACCAGGCGTTTATCCGGTACATTTATTTATATGACTTTTTAAATTTAAAAAAAAATCTACACTAGCCCCGCCCATGTTTTAAAATCTAAATTCTATGAAATATACTTAATCGAAGATACACGCGAACAACATAGAAATATGTATATGTAAATCTTTAAACCGAACTACCTTCGCTTACCTCGTAAACAATAAAACTCGAACTAACTGCAATAACTTTCGTTTATACTGCCGAGACCTTATTGCAATTTATAAAACAAACGTAACAAATATGTGTTGCCCTATCGATGCATACATATAGAAATTGACTTCACCGAAAAATAAGTTGGGTTTGCTTCGCGGATACCAGCTAACTCAGAAATTTTAGGTAATGAAAATGCAGATAAATCAGCTAAAAACCTGGAAATCGTTAAAGCCACCTACTGAACTGATTTACATACATCCATTAAAGTCGCATCAGAACTACTGGTAAACACACTGCGCGCATACACACATTCATCAAATAAAACCAAAGTTTATTTGATGACATGCAAAAAAAAAAAAAACATCGAAGGAAGCTGCTTTAACTACACTACGCCTGGGGCATTGCTCACATCTATTACACGGAGATTTTATAAACTGAACAACAGAAAGCTTTTCAGCTGTTCAGCAATTATCGAGTGAATAAAAAAAACACACATATATATATATATATAAATGTATACAAATGTAAACGAATGTGATAAAACAGTATTTTTAAATAATCTGATAGCGAATATAAAATGCTGTTTTAACACTTTTGTAAGTATCGAAGTATAATATTTTTTACATTTGTACATATTTTTATAATTTCCTTTTTATATTCACTCAACGACAAGGATAAACGTATATATTTACAAAGCGTAATAAACGAAGAAAGTAAATATTTGAAGTGCTATTACAACGGTATAGTATGCGATATACTAAATAATATTACAACGGTATATTATGCGGTGTACTAAATAATGATAATCACCGAGGATCGGCAATATGGTTGTTGGAAAAATTTAATAGAAAACTAAGTGGATGGTAACAGACAAACAACAAAGTTCGCGCCGTCTCGTTATAAAGTATAGACAATGAAAGTATGGAAACGTTCGATAGATTCGAATATCTTAAAGTTTTCAATAATACGAAACGTTTATTATTATAATCGATCAGAGTGTTAAGACGAGAAATTGTTCGCTACTACATCCATTCGATTTTAAAACCCGTATAAATCGATAACTATAGAAATGGCGGCTCCATCGAACGATATCCGCGGCGGACCGGTCGAGATATGGAATAATTAACAAGCGGAATTTCTAAAAAATCGCATTATACAAAGAAATTTCGATCGTATCGTCAATATGAAATACTCCAGATGATAAGAGTGAATAGGGAAGGTGTTGCGAAAGAAGGAGAACGGACTGGCTGAAAAAAAAAAAATTATAATGTTGAATATATTGTAGAGTAGCGATTTTACAAAACTAAATTCAACGTTAAATGTTGAAAATATATAACATAATCGCTAAAAAACGTTTTTCATCGCGAAGCTTTATTTATTAGCTTGAAAATAAGCGTCGAAATGCTTCGCGATCAAATACTTATTAAACTATATTAAACTACGTTATAGTTTAATAAGTTTTTAATTAATAAAATATTATAAGTCTTCTCTAGAGCGATTAATGACAGACGCGGCAAGACAAAAGAAGTCTGATCGACCGAGACTAAGCGATAGCCTAAAGGGTACGGATTAAAATTAGTATCCGAAATAACTAAGCAATATGAAATAATCGATCGAATAAGAGTTTTATTAATTTGTTTCGGATTCACTCGATAGGCTTCGAAAAGCTTTGCGATTTTTCAATAATAATTTAGTGATTTTATAATTTATTGTCGAATATATTTGCGTTATAACTTTTTTTTTTTTTTTTCATTCTCAATTATTAAATAATACTAGAAAAAAACTACTACATAATAAAAAACTTAAATTTAATATAAGCATATAGAGTAAATCGATAAAGTTAATAAAATGTTTTATCGATTCAACCTAATATCGGTGGTGTTAATTATAATAATAGAGTTAAATATATATATATATATATATATATATATATATATATATATATATATATATATATATATATGTATATTAAACATATTAGCGTTTCCGCTATGAATAAAATGTTAAAATCTCAGAGAAAATTGCTGTTGAGCGTTGGTTCTTTATACAGAATGTCGGCAGCTCCGGTTGTTACTAGAATATATTACCGGCCGATTTGAGTATGTATGTCATCAGAATTTAAAATGTTTAAATCCTCATTTATAACTCGCTATTACATATATTAGATCAATTTAATAAAAAATTTAACGTAAATTTACATTATGATAATACGAATTTCAAAAGGCTAATTACAACGGTAATTTTAAATATATATGGCAAAGCAAGATGAAACAGTCATAGTATAACGGTAGAACGTATAAATTTTTAAAAGATATTAGAGAAAGAATTAAATTAAAGAAATTATTGAAGTTAAATTTTTGATATAAATCAAGTTCTCACTATGGTACCTTTGGAACATATGTGGAGCGTTTTAAAATTATATCCTCTAATATTTGCGAATTCTGTGTACTAGATGTTTCCGAGATACCGTTTGTCATTTCTCGTTTGAATGTAATTATACTAGCGACGTACGTTTAAAATATAATTTAAACGGTTACATTACTGATAACGGAATAATTATTAATGATGGAAAAAGGTTTAAACTTATCAAACTGTCGTTCGTTCGTTAATTAATTGTGCTATGAGGAAGCGTATTAGAATATAGGATATATATATATATTATATATATATAATCTAAATTTAAGATTGTACTCGAACAATACCGTGACTAAGCCAAACTGGCATCGCGGTCGTGTATTAAATAAAAAAAAAAAAAAAATAAAAATAAAGAATTATAAAATATAATGTGATTATGTATATAGAAAATTTGAAATATATATATATATATATACATATACGTACGGTCTTCTGGTTGCTGATTTCTTTACTACCAATCGACAATGAAAATATAGCGTTTGACGAGAACACGGAATAAGAAAACACTAAACTCAACTTCGTGTTACGTTAGTGCGTAGGAAAATGGTTGATATCGAACCGGGTTAATTTATTAGTTTACACGACAAAAGATTATTACATACATACGCATTAATAATGTATATATATATATATATATATATATATATATAATACGTATAGAAAGAAATGGATGTCGTTATTACATTGAAATAACATAAATTCTATCGCGTCGAGAACAAAAAATGATTTGTATTCTGCAAAACAATATGAAACGACGTGGACGGAACTTTATTACAGAACAGAAAATGGGAAAACGGATTAATTACGACATCCGTCATATTGAATCGTTCGAGAGCTATATTATTATTAGTCGATTGGTAAACTGTTCTTATTATTTTTATTCAATAGCGGAGGTGGTGGTAATCGTAATAACGTTTTCTCAATCGTCGGCTTTTCTAATTAGTTTATCCGTCGAAACGATTTACAATTGGAAAATAATAAGCGGGGATTGCTTTCCGTAATCGCGATGATCGATTACTTAATCGTATGGAAACATTTTATTTATCTTTTCTTTTTTTTACATTTCTTAAGATGATGATGATGTTGATGAGCGATTTACTATAAATGAGGCCAGGGGCGCACTAAAACGGAAGCTATAGTCGTCGAAATGTTGCACGTAATATCGTTTCCTAATTTTACTAAACATAATTTCAACTCGGGTTTTCGCGTTATATATCTCTCTTATATCGACATTACTAGATCTAGTTGTAATTATTAAAAAAAAAAAAAAAGAGAGAGAGAGAGAAAAAAAATTTAAAAAATTAAAAAAATAAATAAATAAACTAAATAAAAATAATCGCCGAACTGGTTATAAATATTTTAAACGCGGATTACTTAAATACTATCGGTGCAAATGTAACAATTTTATTTATCTAAATTCTAATATAAATATTTTTTCCCTTTTTTTAATTGCCAACAAACAAACAGAACAACGGGAGGTATAAAAATTTACAAAATAATACAGATAATGCTTAACCGGTAGAGAGAAAAAAATACCTTATAATAATAATAATAATATGCCATCATCTCGTTATTTTATATTAAATAATAAAAATTAACAGGACAAAAAAAATACCGATAAAGCCTGTAAGTATGCTTAAATTTAATTATAATTTACTATATATTATACGATGATTAAACTCCGATTCTAATATAGAGATAAATTAAAACTATATCGTTAGAGTAAAATTAATTAACCAGTTATGGATAGGTTGTGTTTTAGACGGCTTATATTTCGTATGCGTAGTTTTTAGTCGCCTGGAATCGTAATATATAGGCGCCTAATTTGTGGATTTGATGAACACCGAGTGAAGAATTTAGCGGGTTATTTATAATCTTTATGATTAGGCTAGATTAGTAGTTTCATGCATAAGTGAGATTCTTTCGTATTTTGACTTATTCAATATGCATCGAAATTTTTTTTTGGTATACTTTGTAGTTGTTTATATGCAGAATTTCAGATAGAACACCGTGCACGCGTAAGTTACTACCGGGCGTATAAGAGAGTTTCATAAAGAATCATTTTATTATGAGAATTCAGGAAGGATTTTCGATTAAAGATGGGATAGAGATGGCTGAGATAAGTGCCGATTAAAATTTATACGGCGATCGAGAGAAAGACAATAGCGTATTAGACCGATTAATAGGTCCTATTCTCTATTCTGTTAGTTACGACTGAATAAGATTTAGTTTTGTCTGGATTAATTTTTCAATTTGCCAGTTCTTAAAATAGAGTATCGTACGATATTTTAAACCTTTTCGAAGTTGATTACTAATTGAATCCGGCCTGAATGAACTATGACGCAGTATCGTCCGCGAATAAGGCGGAGTTAGCTGAAGATAATTTAGGAAAGTCGTATTAAAGTGAACATACCGACAAATGTTCGAAAAGAAGATTCAGTTGCATCTTGTCGAGTCTGTTGAAACGCGCTTGTCACCGGTTTGTTACGCATCTTGTCGAATTCCATGACTCTTCGTCGATGCTATACATTCCCAGATCTCGATGGATCAGCTCGTTGATGACTAGAGGCGTATATCACTTTGTTCTGAAACCGTTGAATGATCGTCCGATTCTATTATAAATATATTTCGAATACATATATTTCCTTCTCGGCTTCCGTTTTAGACTTTTACTCATCGTCATAATCGTCTTGTAGTTTCTTCTTGTGAGAAGGTGGCGTACATCAATATTGTGATCTATATTTCCGTTTTTCTAGCTGATTTTCCGTCATTTTCCACACTTTTACTAATATATTCTGTTTCTAAAAGATAAAATTAACTTTAATAGAGCGTAACGAATCGAAAATCGAAATCGCCGAAAAATTGTTCTACTCCGTATATACATATATATATATATATATATATATGAAGTCGTCAACGAATTTGAATATCTAGGTGTGTCCGGATCAACAATAAATGAGGCTCGAGCAAAGAAATACGGAGACGATCTGCGATGAGTCTAAATGCTATGAATAAGTTGCAACGTATCTGGCGGGATGGAAATATCAATTATTCTACAAAAATACAACTTGTTCGTTCCCTGGTGTTCTCCATCTTTACCTATGGTTCCGAAACATGGGTAATAAACTCCACGGATCAGCAATATATTGATGCATAATGAAATGCTGGCGCATAATGCTGGGTATAAAATGGCACGATAAACAAACGAACGTCTCGATCATTAAGCGTCTTAATATAGATAAACGATTGTCACAAGACATACGCGATAAAAATGCACAAATTTTTCGGTCATATAATGCGTGCACGAGACTTAGACAGGACAGTCACACTAGGAAGAATGAACGGACATAGAAGAAAAGGTCGGCAAATGACCCGATGGACGAAACAAATATGCCGACGTGTTAAACTGTCAATACCAGATTTGATACACTCGGCAGATGATCGACAACTGTGGAGGAATTTGATTGCTACATAATGGTCACGACGGTCAATTATGATCAATATACGACTGTAGATATATATATATATATATATATATACAAAACATATAAACAAAATCATAAATACATGAATAATTAAATAATAAAGAATGTTAAGTACCTTTTATATATATATATATATATATATATATATATATATATATATATATATATATATATATATATATATATATATATACCTTAACAGTTAACTTACTAATGTACAACGACATCCAATGTATGTGTGAAAAAATTTAAATTTAAAACTTAAAATTTAAAGTTTTAAAACTTTTAAGTACAGGAAAAATTTTAAAAAAAAAACTGCAAAAAATTTTAAAAAAACTGCGTTCTATTCTGAAACGGTCAGATAGTACGCGTTAATATCTTCGTAGCTAAGTGGAGATTATCGAAAAATATATGCGTTCCTTCGAACGACATCGTCACTATTCAGCTGGAGCATAAGAATCATTGGAATCTGATGTATAATGAGAGCATCTCTCACCTTATCAACTTGAACCGTCCCAAACTTCTGTTGTTCTATTTCTTTAAGAAGATTAATCGCAACGAAATTGTACTTGTCCGTAGATTGCGATTTGACTTGTTACATGAAACCGTCTTTTCCCATATACAACTTCAAGAGAGTCTCTTCCGGTCATTCTGAACAGGCAGTTTTCAAACGCGATTATGTTGTATTTTAATGTTTCGGCTCCGTTACGTTCTGCGCCTTACCTTATCTGCTTACATACATCTACATAGCGTAGCGTCCCTTCTCCATCTGGATAATCTACAGTTTTGTTCCATCAGGTAGCACAACGTTTCTAGAGAAGTCATCATATTTGAATAAAATATAAATAGCCCTCCCAGTATCATTTTGGGTAGGACCGTAAGGCGTTCCCATTAAAAAAAAATAATAATAATATACAAGCATAACAGAGAGAAAATCGTTATAGAGCGAATTATAATGAAAGAGATAAATGTTAATTTCTTCACTTTCACAGTACTTTGTGGACATATCTGCGCCGGTTTGGAATTATTAATAATACTACTTGTTTTGCGTGTGACATATCCGACATTGATGACATATTTCACCGTTCAATATTTAGTAATCGAAGCGATATATTTAGATTGAATTATAATGACATATGTAGATATACAAAATTTAAAATCTTTAATAATTAAGACTTACCATACACGAAATATTCCAATCATATACATAAATATACATACATACATATATATATATATATATATATATATATATATTTATATATGTATATATAATTATTTGTTCTCAATGCTTCCTTTTGACTTTCTGGTAATTATGTAATTTATTTATTTATATCCTATTTATACGTATGTATTATTTATTTAGTTTATTTCTTCGGTTTTGATTTTATTATTTCTTTTTATTATAAAATATTTATTTGACGTAAAGAATTGTTTTATATACATTTACTGGTTTACAATAAACGAAGTAATTCGTATTTTTCATTTAGATAAACTTTGTCTTTGTGTATTATTATATTATTATTATTATTATTATTATTATCTTAAATTAATATGCCGGCTAGATGCACGGACGGAGTAGAGGAATTAGATTAAGGAATAAAATCCTGATTTATGGATAAACAAGATTTAGAGATAGAGGGGAGCTTTCGTCTTTGAAAAGCAGAGGGAGTGTAGAAGGAAGGTTAAGCGATAATCTGTGAGGTATAAACGACAGTCAATGAGGATGTGGGGGACGGATAGAATAATTCGGCACACGGCGCATTCTGAAGCAGAGGTCCTGTTGATGAGGTATGCGTGAGTGAGCCGAGTATTATGTGCCAACCGCAATCTGCTGATGATGACATCTTCTCTGCGATTTGGAGAGGTGTTTTCCAAGGCTTGAGCTCTTGATCTGACGAAGCTTGTTCGATTGAGGAGTCAGTTGCCACTTTTTCTGCCGCAGCTTTTGAAGTCTATTTTTTATTTGCTTCTTCAGGTCGGACGCTTGGGATGTTGAGTAAAGATGAGGCGGCATTTTTTGACGCTTGATCGGCAAGTTCATTCTCACGAATCCCAGAGTGAGCTGGGACCCACATAAAGACGACGCTTCGATTTGGTTCTGCCATCACCAACTTTACTACTTCTTCAGCTACTGGGTGCTGATCGTGGCTGAAAACATCGCGGTGAGCACTGACGGCTGGAATGGAGACGGAACATACAATCGATGACTGCTGAGCAGGAGAGCTCATTATGGACTTCGCAGCGAGGAGAATTGCGTATAGTTCAGCGGAAGTAACGGAAAGTGTCTCAGGAAGCGAATGACAGATGATGACTGCTCCATCCTTCTGAACAACCGACGGACCTATTGTGTATTATTATATATGTACGTGTGTGTTTACGAATTTATATTGATAATCACTCCACCGGTAGTTTAATCCGGAATGTGGACTAAAATAAAGATACTGGTGTAGTGGTAATAGTAGGAATCTCGGACAAACAAATTCTTGGTACTATCAACAATTAAACCACAACTGGTTGATTTTTTTTTTTTTTTTTAAAGTCACAATTTGCCACTGGTGACATTTTAGAGATACCTGCAATCTATATTTACTAATGTTCCTATTTATACGTTAAGAGAAACGTATGAAATACTTTTGAAAAAAAAAAAGAAATATGCGTGTTCCCATACGTGTAAAATTACAAGAAATATAAAATAATAAAGTTTACGTTAAATCGCGGAAATTTACTATTAATTCTATTAATTACGGTTTCCCTACTTAAGCTTGAAAAATTATTAAAATCGTCATTTAGTGTCTATTTTAACATATCGAAAGATTTATTTTTTAGACGACATCCTTCATAATGACCTAAAAATATAACGAAGTTAAGGTAAACCAGTATAAAAAGTTTTTTGATAGATTGCGATTTAAATATTAACCCAGCACGTCCGCCGAGTGCATTTATGTACTGTCCTCGATAATCTTGAAAGACGATTAAAACAGAATAGAAGATAGACACACGCTCTTTCGATAAATCGGAAAAGAAATAGTTCGACTAACAATAGTAAACGAATTTAAACACTTTGTATAAAATTCGATTATAATAAACTTATATAACGGCTATAATAATCGAATAACCCGATAATTCGGTTCTTCAACTTTGACGATAGACTAATCACATTTTTTATTACACTTTATTCATCACCATTTTTTTTACGGTGCTTTAGTGACGGTATACAAAAAAAAAGTGTGTGTGGGGGAGAGGTTACATTCATTAAAAATAACGCGCTCCTCGATATCAGGGCTACCGCAGAAAAGGGAACACATTCGTTGTACTTAAATTAGACCGCCGAAAGATAAGAGTCAAATTTTTCAAGCGCGCTTAAAAATTGCGTAAAAATTAAATTTAAAAAATATCGCGTATTAATTTATATCTCGCATATAAGTACATCGTAGGTGTTAATTACGATTAGCGTTGTGATTAACGACGAGAACTGCTTCGATACTAATGCTAAAGACGAATCAATGCTACTTATGTTAGTAAAGATTTAAAAATGCATTAAATGTTAATTTCGTTTGAATTTATTTCAAAACACTCTAAAGTTCTATAAAAAAATTAGATAAAATTAAATTTAAATTTTTTATAATGTGGAATTTAGTGATTTAAATCAATTGAAAAATTAGTTAAATCACTGATATTTATTTTCTTATGGAAAACATATAAAGCTTTTCGGCATTTACGCCTATCGAGTGAACAAGAAATTTTTTTAAAAAATCATAATTTTAAAAGTAATCTTCCTGAATAGTTTAGAGTTATGTTTCCAAGTAACTTTTGACAGCAAACTGGTATGGAGCGCGCACATTAAAAACCTCAAGAAATCAGCTATAAAAGGTTTAAACATGTTGAAGAAAATTAATAATAGACGTAACGGAGTCGATCGAAAAATCCCACTCAAACCTTACCCATTCCTATCTTCTTCATGGCACAGACCCGCCACTCTGTCCCTTTTGCCAAATGTCTCAACTGCTCATACCCCACATACTAACATCCTGTCATGCTCTCACAACATTAAGAATCCAGCACAGCCTTCCTCCTTCTTTACCTCAACTTTTATCTGAATCTACTGACCATATTCATAATGTGTTCCTGTTCCTGGATTCACTGAGCCTCTTAAATCAGATCTAGGACCGCAGTAAACCTGTGGGCGCATATGGCCCGTTAGTGCAGCCGGCGCCCGTATAAAAATAATAATAATAATAATAAAAAAAGTATAAATTAAAAATAATTACTTAAAAATATTTGACGGTGAAAATATATACCATAAAATATTCTGCTTGTCTGTTCTGTTTATTTTGAATTGTTGAAATTTAACATCAATAATATTTGTTTACCGATTTCGTTTTTTGATATTGATATTATTTTCTGGATTCTGCAAAAGTTGTGTACTGATGGAATTTTAAATTTTTAATTAATGTTGCAATGTACGATGTCCAAAAGTAAAATATAAAATATAAAAATATACAAAATAGAAACATTTTTAAAAAAAAATTTACAAATAAAATGAAAATAAGTATTTGAAAAATCTGATAATCAATTGTGTTTTCCATAAGAAAATAAATATTAGTGATTTAACTAATTTTTCAATTGATTTTTTATAAAATTAAATCGTGGAAAAGAATCGTCTGAAATTTTAACTATTCCGAAAATTATAAACTTTACTAAAAGTATAAATGATTCACACTCTGCTTAATTAATAAGTACGAATAATAACAGGCAGAAATAATTATTTCCTCCGTCCGGTCTGACACTCGGGGGTTTTTTTTGTTTTTTTTTGTTTTTTTCGCCCGTCTGTGTCCCGGTGGAATTGTTAAACTATGTTTATTATTTATTGTCGAGTATTCCAAGCGCGTGCGAAAATATGCGCCAATACTCCGATTGAACGACTCTAAAGAACCGAAGGGGATACCAATTGTTAATACGTCCTTGGCTATTGAAAGCGAGGTAATAACGAAATAGGCTTCGCGTGATATAATTTCCGCTATTTCGCGAGAAGCGACAATATTCCTTTCCGCAACTTACATCATCATTATCGTTTTCATAAATTAAATGATGTAACGCGTAACGACCATGATGAAATAAAAAAAAAAAAATATATATATATATAATAGATTATTAAATCCTCAGATATAAATACAGAGTTAATAGAAGGAAAAAATTCGGTTTGTTTCATAAAATTAAAATTTATTATTAATACCGGCACGAAGTAGGTAGCGACGAATCGCAGATATACGAATCCCTAATTATATTAATTTAGCCAGTAAGAAATTTATCTGAAGAAGATATTTTTGAACATTTTAAAGCGACTACAGGGAAAATAGAAAAATTACGTTACACCACATCCGGATCGGTATCCTAAACTAAATATTATCGGTACTCGTTAAGTAACACAATACACGGGCGAAAGGAATAACCGACTAAACTCTGCTAACCAACTAATGCGATTAATTAAAGTGTTTTGCCGAAGTCATTGTGACGCACGACGTACTAGAAAGTGCAATCGACAGTACGGATCCATCTGGAAAGAGGATCCCAGAAGTGGTATTTAAAATATCTGGATTTTTTTATTTATTTTTTTTTTTTTTTTTTTTTAAAAGTTGTTCAAACTGTATTAATAATCAATTAAAAACCGAACCTAAATTTTACATATTTCGTTAAATACACAAAAGCAAAAATTCGAAATAATTATGAAATAAAATCATTCCGTTAACGTTCACATTCCGGTGAAAATAAGGAAATTAGTAATAGAAACGAGAGCAGCCGGAAAGAAATAAAGAGAAAATTTAGCGAATTACAAATTAAAAAATAAAATGATCGAAAACATAAAATGATTATAAAAATTAATCTATTTAGAGTCAATCAATGATGACAATAAATTGTTACGGATTACAAAAGAAGAAAAACTGATCTTCGGAGGAATTATATTAAATTGAACAACAGACGGATTAAAACGGACAAGGAAAAGGCGCATGTATCGAACATCTCTATACAGTTTTCACTCCTCCTAAACTAATATATTTCGTAAGACTGACACGGCACAAGTTGATTCCGTTCCATATCTTGGTATACATATGGATAAACGACTAACCTGGCCAGTTCGTGTAAATAGATCAATTGCAACCACTTGCTAGACTATTATCGCCATTGCTCGGAAATCGATTCTTAATCTAGCGACAAAAAGACAAATTTACCAGTTAATTCTAGCTCCTGTGTAGACATATGGTCTAGAGCGACGTGTCGAACAAACTTACGAAAAATACAACAGCAATCAAAGATACTACGCACTATCGGCACCATACGACATAGCGAACTATACCGATGACTTGAATGTGGTCGTATATGTAAACGATATCTACGGGAAAAGTTCTTCGAAAAATTACAGTCTAATACGAATCCTCTAATTGTTTTTTGTAGAGCATACATTAATAGCCGACCGAAAAGAATATAAACCCTTCGATCACCTAAGCAGTCAAATGGTTCGCTATAATGATGTACCGTACGCTGAAAGAGCAACCTTTTCACCCCGTAATAAAAATCTAGCCATCCATTGGACTACATTAATTATCAGTTTTTCTGTAACTTTCCTTTTTTAATTTGTGAGCAATCTTGTTTGTGGCCAATTATAATACGGTACTACGACGATTAAGAAAATAATAATAATAACCTATGTTCTAAATTAACGAATAAAAAATTTGTAGGTAGATGTGTGGACAGGATTGGTCCACAATGGAAAACAGAAAAATGTACAAATTATACATATATATGTATTTTTAACCTACATCGGTCCACTGCTGGACGTAGGTCTCCCCAATCAATAAATTGGGGAGAAAATAGCCTAATCTCCTGTGCGGACCGGGCAAATTGGGAGATACCAACAATACACAGCACACTGAGCCGGTGGTGACCCATTCAAGTACCGTTGCTTAACTTCGGCTATTAACAGAAAGCCGCCGTACTCTCAACGCGCATATATATATATATATATATGTATATATATATGTATATATATATATATATGTGTATATATATATATGTATATATATATATATATATATATACATATATATATAATTTTAATTAATGTACCGTATACAGCAACTAACGGCTAGAGACACAGAGGTAAACGAGTGTTAAATTAAGTAATATAGTCCAGTATCTTGCGGGAACAGGATGAATCCGGACAACGTTGAAATGTTGTCATCGAGGAATATCTGCTGGGAAGATGAAAGACCGTAGTATGATGTCTGTAGGCTGCATTGAGGATATCCTGCTAGTATAGATAGTATAACGTTGCAGGCCGTACATAACCGAACTTCTGATCTATTAAGAAGATGTAAACTTAGTATGGCCTAATCGAAGTTTTCACCTCTCCGATGGTTGTATTTGGGTCTTCCAAGGTATTATTTTCGGTTTGGTGGATCGTAGTTTGTTTGATGTCGGTGTGGAATTCTTCTCGCCATAACTGAAATAATGATGATTTCGTGTATCTCTTCAGGTCTGCGAATGAAGCTGGTAAATTAGGCATGCTGCTTCTTTTGCTGTCCTATCTACTAGTTCAGTTCCGATAATTCCGGTATGGGCGTCGGAATCCAGAGGAATCGGTATTTTTAATAATTAATTTTATAATTATTTTCGCTGTAGTATGTCTATTGTTGTTATCAGTGGCGTGCATTCCAGGTAAGCGAGGTAAGCGCCGCTTACCCTGTAAAATCCTGAAAAAATAATTTTTTTATCCTAACCTATAAATGTATAGAGTATGAAAACAGAAAGCGATTATATTGGCGCTTATTATTTCAACAACCGCATGTGATACTTGGCTACGCACGTAAGTGTTATACTTAGGGTATGAATTGTGTTATACAGGCGCGTTGTATTAGCTGGTTACATAGAAAAGAATTCGTTCTATTAGGATTATGTGCACAGAGACGACGGACAGTAGGTTGTGACCTTCGACAAGAACATACTAGACGGGTAAAGCGTCTGTAAGATCGCTTTCCCACGGCTATACGGATAATTAACTAACTCAAAGACACACTACACCCATAAACACGAAGGCGACATTGGCAATGGTAAGCTCCCGTAATATCGCTTTCGGCTGGAGTTTAACATGATTTAATCCATGATTTCTGCAGGCTGTATGGTCGATTTTTTTTGTAAACAAAATGCGTTTTTGGGAATTCATTGAAAAACCGTTTTCACGATTTAATTTTAATGAACAGCTAGAAATTATAAATTGTGGTAACCCAAAATCAGAATTACCATCTTTAAAAGCTGAACAAAAGAAAGTACAACTTTTATCAGACATTTTAAAGCATCTCAATATGAAAACATTTTGTGGTTAACTGGTTGTGAAGATAGTGGAAAACGTTGGCCGTGTTTATTATTTGGCAGTGAAAAAAAGTAAATGTGTATGGAATGATCTTACTCAGGGATAAGATAACTTGAATAATTTGATCGCTGAAATTAAAAATCACGAACGTTCTGAGTCATATTTTTTCCTCCACGAAACTGAAGAAATTTTGTAAGTCACGCATAGATTTACAATTAAAGTACAAATTGAAGTCATGGAACATAATGAGATTGTATACTATAAAATAGAAACATTTTAAAAAGATTAATCGATGCAGTATGCAATCTCGGTGTTCGTGAGCTTGCCTTATGCGGCCACTCTGAAAAGGATGATTCCGATAATCGTGGGAATTATGTAGACCTTCTACAATTACTTTCGAAATATGATATGATCCTGAAAACGCACATAGAAACTTCTATAACGTTCTGCAGTACTTCAAATCTATTCAGAATGATTTAATTTCTTCGGTACATGCTGTTGTTCGAACTAAGATAAAAGAAGAAATAAAAAATGCGAAATCGTTGCTATATTACTGGACGAAACGTCGAGCATTTTAAATAATGTTTGTAGTTTTACGTCACATATGCAGTCACATTGCAAAAACTCAAGAGAGAGATTTAATAAATTTATTGATGTGGATCGATCTGTTGATGGTATACTTGAGTATGTCAAAAGTATTATCGAAGAATATGATTTAGCTCAAAATCATATGAGAGATCGACACAGGGACAGGACCGATTAAGTGGTTTATGTTTAATATCCATTGTAAAAGCGTTGTTAAATCAGCTGCCAAAATGAACCGATAGGTACGTTTTACGATCTCGTTATAACTGTCTTTATTAAAGTAGATCGTCCAAAGGATTTTGTATTTAAATAAGTATTAAATAGATGTATCATCACGTGTTTTTTGTAAATAAATTTTCGTTTGGTATAGTATTACACTTTATATGGTTATCGCTTACCCTGTAGAAAAATTCACCGCACGCCACTGGTTGTTATATACACACGATGAATAGCGTTCAAAACTGCAAGAGATTCTGAAGTAATTATTAGTAAGCTAGACTCGAGTACAGTATTTATACTGAAATCGGCTGCCAAGTATATTGCATATAGTTCGGCGGATAAAATTGCAAATGATTGCGGTAGTGGAATTCGAATAATGGCCGAATAAGAACGGAGCAGCCGACGAACGAGTCAAATTTCCATCTGTATAGAACGTTAATGATTGAGATTAAATAATTTCTTGATCAGCATTATAGCAAATTCAAGTTAAGTGGATTATTTTTCCATGGTGGCATTCACCGATTTAAGTTTTGGTAGAATAACGGTTTGTTTTTATTACTAATAGCTTGTTTGAATTTACGCTAACTGCAGATTGTGCCGGACGAGCTGATGTAAAGTTGGAGACATCACACTGAGGTCATTCTGAATCGTCTACATGTAAGCTGTTGATAGGTGTTGAACGGAGAATTCCAATAGACGAATATATACGATTCTTTCAAATACTTTGCAAATTACAGGAGTAAGCGCGATAGGACGATAACTCTGTGCAAGCGACGGGTTTTACTTGGATTTTAACACTGGAATAATTATGGATATTCTCCGGGCTTCTGGAAACACATTTTCCATCCAGATTTTATTAAAGATTTGGAGCAGTAAATTTAACGTAGCCGACGGAGCATTTTTTAACATGCATGTGTGAAAAAAATCATTATGTTCGGGTGTTTTTATTTTTGTTAGTTCGATGGTGTGGATTAATTCTCGTTGGATGATTTCCTTATTGTAATCATCTAGGTTTGATTTATCTAAATAAATGTTTTTGGATCTTGTTGTTTATTCAATCCTATAATTTGTTGATAATAATCTGCAAAAGCAGAAGCAATTTCATCAGTGTTGCAAATGTTTGTACCTCCGATATTCAGGACGGTTGGGTAGAGACGAACGGAGATGGTCTAGAGCGAACGTATTTTTGACCAAACCGTGCAGGTTGGAGTTGACGACATGATTGTTGATGTAAATTCATTCCAGGATTTACGTTTCGCTTGTTCGATGGTCCATCTTGCACGAGCTCTCCTGTATTTTAAATAATTATCAGCGGCAGGTATAGCTTTCAGGTGCATTTGCGAATTTTACAAAAGTGCATTACTGTTGTCTTACTGGTCGAAAAGCACAGACTGTTTTTAGAACACCGAGAGGATAGTTTGTTAGTGTATTCTTGAAGTGCCGCTTCTCCCAAGGAGGCAAATAATAGGCACTTTACAGGAGAGTGTACGTTATCTGCTAAATCATTTATAACGACGTTAAAGGACTCAGTACCGATCCTTGAGGTACACCATTGGTCGCAGTATGAATTGATGAAAACGTTTTTCCTATATGATGAATTTTCGATTCATAAGGAAGTTTTTGATAAATGCGATCGTGTTACCCCATCTGAATTCTGTCGAACACTATCGGCAGGTTAAAAAAAATATATTGCTGGATTTTCTGATACTCCTGACACCATATGTTGCAATATATACACGCGGTGTTAACCCATTTAATTTTTTTATAGTTCCAACGTAACGGATTATGCTTTATCATAGCACCATCAGTTCGATCAGAATTGGAAGTTAAGTCATTATGGTGATATACATAAAGCTTACTACTTAGATGTGAAAAAGACATTATCAGATCAAAAGTCGACCAGCTACGGTAGGCGAAACTATAATGTGTAGAATCCCTAGTACTTCGTACATAGAGATTATCCAATGACTTTTCGATTAGACGACCTCTAGCAGCATTATTGTAGTTGCTGTTCTAGTATTTTTTTATGCGCATTAAAGTATCCGGTAAGTATTAAATGATGCGCAAGTGACCGTAATTGAAAAGTGGTCCTGTTTTACAATTTCATAAGGAGGTATATAAAATGAGCATAGAGTAAATGTTTGGTCCATTTGAATTTGGGCGCAAATATATTGACGATTCATCGAAAGCGTAATCTGTTAAAAGCAAAAATATTTAATAGGACTCCGTCGTGCACGTGGAAACCGGGGGCGGATTCAATCTAAGTACGGTATATGAAGGAATTCCCGGGTCTTAATTGTACTTTAGACGTGTTTCTTAGAGAGAAATAAGCATTAGAATGTAGGTATGAGTATATCTTCAGTTCTTCATAATGGTTATAAAAACCGTTACATTCCAATTAAGTATTAATGAGCTCATATTGTGTTTTATTTACAGATGCGATCGTAATAAGTTGTTAATATCGGATTGGTAAATCAAGTGTTATTTAGGGATACGTTTGAGACGGGTTGGTAAGGTGTTTATGATTTTGGTAAATTTAATTTTTCTGCTCTTGTCTTTAATTAACGAGCGATACTCATTCACTAGCGCAATTAAGCCTCTCACCGCGGAGTATTCGCTAGCAATGACTACTGGGTAACATTTTTGATTCCGACACATATCAAAAAAAAAATATAGAAAAATTTTATAGAGAAAGTTCGGTTTAGACGTCCGATTCTAATGGTTGAAGAACTTTTTTCACTGATACTGGTTCAGGATCTTCTAGCGAAGTTTCTTCTGAGTCGATCATAAACTCTGTATAGTCTAGGTTTGAAGTTACTCCGCAGTTATCCGCTTTGTGTCCTGTCGAGTTACGTTTAAAACATACAAGTTTATCAGTTGAAATAAAAATCAACTTTTGTCATTGGATTCTAATGCGAACGTGCTCGGTAGATTTAGAGTTCTTCATAATTTTTAATATACACCTTGCGACGGCTTAAAGTAGCTACGTGATCAAACTCGTTATCTGATGGTTTAATTCTAAGTATTGAAATGTTTGATGCCAATGCCAATGCCAATTTCATGTTTAGGCTCGTTACGAGACGATGTTCCAGGAGACTGCATTAAATGCCGATATTGATTTTGGTTTTTAAACTATATCAACGTTGATGGGAATTATGCGTGTTAATCACTCCGAGAAAACTATACTCTAAAAATTTCGATCGACTTTTATATAGTCGCCACCGAGCAATCTAATGTTGTTGTTGTTGTTTTTTAATCTTCCGTGCCATGTATACAAAGACTAAAAGCACGGAGTCTATTATTCCGTTATTGTAGATGCGAAGATAATTTATTACGAACGAGGAAAATTATAATAAGAGTATTTTCATTTTTCGGGTAAAAAGTAGTATTTCATTAAGTGCGTTAGTAAATTAAATACAAGGAAAGATTTATTATACGGACATTTTACAATTATACACCTAGGAAACCGTTTTAAAACTAGTTAATAAACATCGGTGAAAAATTTCTGCTAAAAATATTTCCTCTCCCTACCAAACAGCTGCAGTAAATGTCATCAACGATGTTCTTAATTTTGATTTATTTATAATAGGCGGATCGATAATTTCCGTATACCAAATACCTAGTACCGCTTATTCCTTTGCTAAAGCGAAGTTAATTCACCCCCACCGAAAAGTGGTCCGAAGAAACGCGCGCACCTCGATTCTGTAAGAACGTTGAGACAGTTGCCTCGCTGGAAAAAAAAAAAAAATCTAACTTCTTTCCTATAGTATATATACACACGAACGAGGCAAAACGAAATAAATTAATTATTGACTTTTATACGTCTCAAATAACTTCCAGATTTTTTTTTCTTTTTAGTTATTATATTTAATGACAGATTAATTATCTATTTATCATAAAGATTTAATTTAAGAGAAAATGCAGAGTAGCAGTGTATCCGGTGATGATATAAAATACCAATCTCCAGATCCGATGTGTTCGGAGATTGGAAAGAAAGAAACCAAACCATATAACAGTTAGATATTACATTTAAAAAAGTCAATTAAATCAGATGAAATTTTTTCTTCTTGTACAATAATCATGAAAAAGCAAATCCAACATTTTTAAAGACAATCTTCAAACTTCCAGGTATTCAGAGACACAATAGAATTTTGAATCATTTTTCCGGTAGTCTATTTATTGATACTTATCTAAATGTACCTTGAGAATTTTAGTTGATGCCTATAAGCTTATAAATTTTTTTTTTTTTTTTTTTTTGTCACCTCATATGTGTCGGTAAATGTAATTAAAATTTCATATTATGGGTGCCGTCTTGATTTAAGGCATTCGGACCTTCAGGAAATACCTTTTAATCTACGAAAGAATTATTTTAAGGAGAAAATCCGATGGAAAAATTTCAAAATTTTTATTTTGGCGGTATTAACTCCGGATGAAATATGGAAGAAAACATGCGGATGTTTTTGTATGCACGTCGAGGAGTTTGATATTTTAATTTTTTACACCATGGTGTATACACACGTCATTAAGAACAACACTAGGTAGTGATTTTGGAAATGTGTTGAATCACAAATTCCAGTGTCTGAAATACTTGTAAAAGATAACAGAGTCTTCTGTGAACGATTCCGTATGGTTGCGGGTCTGTAAGACTAACAGAATAGCGCTAAGTCATCGGCATATAAAGCTGTTTGAACAAAAGGTAGACAGTGTAAATTATTTAACGATATTAAACGTAGGTACGTCTTGTGAACACCGCCTTGAGGAATGTTAGCGTAATCGATTTTAACCGGAGAGTTAGTATAAAGATGTGTTTAACACATAGAAAGATTTACGATTTAAGTACGATTTAATTAGTTTAATCAAAGGCAGAAGGAATTTCAATTGGATAATTTTAAACGGAATTCCATCGTGCCAGGCCGTATCGAATACCTCTTCAATATTAACCAATAGCAAAATTCTGTACATTTTGTAAGGTTATCAGTAATGTAGTCTGCAATTTTCGTAATCTGGTGCACGGTAGAGTGACCGAATCTAAAACAAAATTACTCATTAATGATTATCAGTGTTCGAATGACTAAGTAATCGCGCTAGTATGATCTTTTCAACCAATTTACTTAATGCGTTCAATAAATAAGCTGGTAGACGTATATTTGTAATGCTGTTCGGATCTTTTACGGATTTTGGCACGACAATGATTTTGGTTATTGTCTACTGAACCGGAAAGTAACACAGTTAGAGAATACGATTAACTATATTCCACAATATATTATTGCTTTATGTAGTAAAGGTTTGACGCAGTGTAGTGGATTCCTTATTAACACTACTGGATGATTTTTGTTCTTAAACGTGCTGATACATTTTTGAAGTTCGTTAGGTAAGCGAAAATATGAAAAAAGTTGACGCTTTATTACACGGCGAGTAACTTTATAGTAATGAGTACGTGGTGATAAGGTTTGACTTAGTAGTATTACATAAATGTGATGTAATAAGCTCTAACTTATATATCGGTTTATTGGTAGTAAGATCAGTCAATGGTAGAATAGACAGAGTTTTGCTTAATTACATATTTGCTTCGATTTCCCGAGACTATTATTTGTCGGTGTTGTAAGAAAATATAAAAATTACGATTTTGCCAGTAATTTAATAACTAGGTAGAAAATTGTAAACGAATGAATACTTTTGACACAGTTATAACGAAGCGTAAATTTTCATTTTGGACAATTTACTACGTCTATAAAAATTTCTGAAAGAAGGAATTTTACTTATAGAACACAGAATTTGATTTTTGTTTTGAGCAGTTTATTATGATCTTGTCGGAATACTAAGAATAGCTGCATCTAGAATTAACTTTGCGATATAGGAGACAGCAGAGTCTATGTGTGCACTTGAATAGTATTGTCACTAATATATTTCTTTTAAAAATTCTATTTAGACTAAAATAGAATTCGTTTTGGAAGTGAACGATACTTAATATATTTTCGCTGAAAAGAAATATATGTAGGACCAACTGGTGATAGTATTATGTTGAATCCATATTTAACCGAGGCATCGAACAGTTTCTCGACATTAGTACCATTGCTATAACAATTCTACGCATTAGGTTTGCTGTTTGGAACTCCTATAACGATAAGAGACGAATATTTTTCAGCTAATAAGTTTAAATCATAATCAAAGGACAAACGCATACAACATTAACTAGTGTACGATTAAGTCCAATTCGAGTGTCTGTTGCTTATAGAGATTTAACAGATATAGCACGTGTACAACCATAGCGAGTACCCCGCCACTTCTGGTTTTTTTCTAGTCTGTAAATATGATATTCGGCAAGTTTAATGCGCGTGTTATGTGTAAGATAGTTTCGCAAATGGCCACACAATATGTAAAATATTTTCACGTAATAAAAATGACAACTCGTTCATTTTAGAGCGGATGGCGTTGACATTCCATCCTAGCTGATTTATATTATGAGTACTAATTTGAGCCATTAACATATTTATGGAAACCAAGTATAATGATAACCTTAGTTAGCGGATCGGCGTGACGTTTTTTGAGGATGATAATTTATTGTTGATAAAAAAAAAAACAAAAAAAAACATTATTTTACGAATATTTATTTTCTTAAATAATTAAAATAAACACGAGCCGCTGTTAGGCTCAGATATTATTTTGCTTCTGTGAGCCTTTAGTTTGAGAGGTGGTAGGTAACCTCTGAAAACGTCCCCGCATATTAGAACTACTTACACGGTTGCTACTAATTTTATTATCGTAAATATATTAATTATATAATTTACAGTCGAGCTTATAAGAGATTGTAGATTACTGTGTTGATGTTACAACGACACTGTACTTCACATTTTTTTTTAGACCTAGAAACACGTGACAAATTGTAACCTACGCGTTTAATTTGAAGTGCGGTGCAACATCATGCCTCATATATTTAAGATCACACTTTACGCACCTAGGTGACGTGTAGTAACAGGACGATTACATATGTCTAAGCAGCTGGTAGCATTACTGTAGGCGGACGAAATTTCTCCCAAATAACAACAAGACGGCGAATAACTTTAATGCCTAGCATTTTCCGAATATCTGTACCGAACGGGAATTCGGTTTAGAATGTAAAACTACAATTAACAAGTGTGACCAAATGGCAGACGTAATTTCTGAAACGTCACTAAGTTTAGATTTGATTACCTGCAAACTGAAACGGGCGGAATACGTAATTTAGTAACTGGCGATTTAAATACAGCATCGTAGACTATCGTATCATCGACACTTTTAACGATTAAAACTGGATTCTATTATTAAATGAACGTGATTACCTCGGTACTATTTTTACCTTTCCTACTGTTTACTTCTGTCTAACTGTTGTGATCGATAACATCCATATCATCACTATCGGCAAACTCTAGCGGAGTCAATCGTAACATTGACAGCAGCGGATAAAATAGTGTATTATCTGCGTAGTTGGTAGGGCAAAAACGAGAAAACGATTAACCATCCCAACTAGTGACGGCCGAAAGCGTATATGTTAAGAATAACACGAAACGAAATTAACAATGACAAAAGTGTATATTATGATTCTTCTTTGCATCAATTTTTATATGTTCGACTTTTTCTCTTATATTACTTAAGTGTTGAATTTTAAGATTGTAACATGTGCGTTTAAATATGACGTGCAATCATCTCTTACAATTATATCAATGTTGCACATGTTCGGGTTATGTCAGCGCACGTCAATATTTGTGGTTTTGTCATAGGTTACACACTATTTTTTGTTGTTTCCAATACGCATGCTTATATTTATGTTGAAATTAATGAAGCGCGTTCTTCCAGCAAGACTTGTTTAGCTGGTGTACCTCAGGGTAGCGTCTTAGGACCGTTTCTATTTTCGCTTTATTTTTACGATTTTCCCAAATTAAACAACATCGAAGTTTATGCTGATGATACAGCTTTATTCTGTAGTTCCTTTATACCACGCGCAATTAGTAATAGATTACAACAAGGATCTTCACGAGTTTTGAAATATTTTACTAAATGGAAAATTGTCATCAATCCTTTAAAAACAGAATCGATACTTTTTACTCGAAGACGACCTTTGTTACCCGAAAAAATTAATATTAATGGCGATCTTATCGAGTGGTCTGATCATGTTCGTTACTTAGGCGTAATTTTCGATAAAAAATTGACATTTACTAAACACATTAATGCTGCTATTACAAAAGCGAATAAAACTATATGTTCAATTTATCCGCTTTTTAAAGGTAAATCTCACCTGAATATTGATAATAAGTTAATTTTATATAAAACTATTATCCGCCCAACAATGACTTATTCTTGTCCGGTTTGGTGCTCTGTATCTAATTCTAATTTTAAGAAACTGCAACTTGTACAAAATCAATGTTTAAGATGCATTTTAAATGCATCTCGTTATACGAGAATATCAGATATGCACCACATGTTAAATATTCCATATATTAAAGAACATATATTTAAATTAGCGTACAAATTTTTTCAAAACTGCAGTGTACATAGCAATGAACTAATAACGACTATTGGCAACTATGATTCCAGGCAGCTTAAAACATCGTCGTATTAAACATAATTTGTTGTAAATTAATATATTTGTAATATGTTCAATCGTTATTATTCGTAATTATATAGTTAAGTTATTTTAACACTTATTTATACCTCTGTACGCTTTATCTTTCGTGCGCTTCGAAAAGAGTTTATTTTGTTTTGTATTTTTTCTTTTCTCCGCTGTATATATATGTGTATATATGTATATATAATTTTTATTTATTTATTTTTTTTATTTTTAATTTTTTATTTATTTTTGTTTTGTTTTAACTTTTATGTGTGTTGTTACAATTTTTACCTTTGTATCGTTTTAAGTTATATATGTGTATGCATGTACGTATATATTTGTATGTATATTTATGTATATATATATATATGTAATTTTTTTTTTTTATTTGTTTGCGGGTTTTATAAATTTTCCCCCGCTTATCATACTTACGTTTAAACTATAGTGTTGTTATTTTAATTTTAATACTGTGGTCGAGGTGAGGCTCATGCCGGAACTCTACTATGTAAATATTTGTGTGTACACGTTGTAATTTGATAAAATACATTTTTCTTTTCTTTTCTTTATACTTTCCATATTTAATATTTAAACCATCTAACGGCACTATGCACGCGTAATAATCATATAGATACATTGGTGATATTTCTTTTTAAAAATAAATTTCATAATATGTATGTACTACTGGTTTGTCCGGAATGGGGGAAATAGTTGTACTAATAGTAGCGGTGGTTAGAATATAAGTATTAATATATATATATATATATATATATATATATATATATATATATATATATATAATATATTTATATAAAAGGAGCAAAAATGCTAAATACAACCGAAATTTATTAGATACGTTACATAATAACAAATAATTAAGCATGATCAAATTAAATCCGCCGACAAATTATTACCTCGACCAAAAGTAGTAAATATTATTATTAGGGAACATATTTGCGCCCGGCATGGACAACAGTGATAAATTGCCCCGGTCCCAAATGAAAGAAGGCCCCAAAAACCTTAAAAGATAAAATTCTTTTATCTCTGCTTTTTTAGTCAAAACCCCAAATGTAAATACATTATTCATCCACTTATATACCTATATATATTTTTTCTTACTACTTTTTTTTACACGCATTGTGCGTTGTATTCGAGATAAGCTTCGCATCTTGTCCGGCAGGGTCTTACCGGCAGCGGAATAACTTATCATTATTCATACGGGGGTTAAGTCGTCTTTCAGGTGTCCACTTCACGTCATACTCAATTATAGTAAATTTGTATTATTTATTATAAAGTCTAAAATATCTACAAACAGAGATTTTTGGAAGTATTTTATTTTTTAAAATGATTATTAATTATGTAATTATTTGTAAAAGTACCGATAGACTTTGAAAAATATGTAATATTTTTAGTAAAATATTTTTTCGATACGAAGAGGGTCCCGTAATCATATTTTTGTTCGGGGTTCGCAAAGTTTATACGGGGCGAGCCTATACGTGTTATAATATTAATAAGCAGCGGTATGACTATAAATAAATTAAAACAATATGCCGAGATATTTGGAAAAATTTACCGACACAGTTCGCAGTTAAAATTCACTTAAAACATCGGTAAAATTGATTTTCGACTTAAGTATTATTTACTCTTAATAATAATATTCGTGCATATATTTCGATTATATTAAACACGCGTATAAATTTTACTACATTAACCTTGGTTTATAGTAAATGTGAAAAGTATTCATCCAACTTCGCGAAAAGTGTAACCAAATGCCAAAGGGCTTAAAATTTTACACTATCCACGTTCTTTCTACCGTTATTCAAACGTGGCGTTCATACTTATTCCGAACGTCGTAATTTACCTTTTATCGTTGTATTATTGTGTATTGTATACGGTGTCGTGTGGTATTGCGGTTTCCACCTATAAATATCCACACGTGTAGCTGCTGTCGAAGCGAAAAGTACGCAGCCGTCAGTTGAAAAGATGATGATGACCTCGTTCTTTCTACACGTCAACTGGTATAATCGATATTGGTTGGTAAGCATGCTTATTTTGCTGTTCGACGGAAAAAAGGAGTATATCGTCGCAATGGTTAAATATTGACGCACACGATGGAAAAACAGTTCACATCGATAACAGAAGATGTTATCGACATAACGAGTTTCGTTCACTACAACAAGACGATGAAAAAAAAAACTATCCTATTTCCTTCTATCAAAATTACCGATCCAGATAACCAGGTTACGTTCACACATACGGTCAGGCTTCAGTGAGACTCGAACCGTCGATAATAAAAAAAATTCGGTTGTATTATGATAAAAAATATATTTGTTTGTATTTGAAATTAATTAAATATTCGATTGTTTACATTTGCCGCTCGAAAAATGTTCTCGACCGGACAAAATTTCTTTTAGATTGATCGTGACTGGAGCGAAACTTGAACGTTTAGTGTGAATGGATTGTTTCCCATTTGAGAATATGATACCGAACCGAGACCGGAACGTGACCGTACCTATATAGTGTGAATCAAACCTTAATGTTAAAACTACAATTACTAACATTTAAAAAAAAAAAAAAAAAAAAAACGTGAAATCCGCATTAAAAATTAGAAATTATAATTTCTCATTCGTTACTAATTGAAGACGGTTTTTGTTGAATTAAAAAATCGTTCTTTATTCACCGACCCTTACAGTCACACAAGTAGTTCGTCAGGATGATGCTCAAACGATTACCGACCTACTTAATTTTTTAAATAATCTCCAAATTTCGATCCATCTTCCTGCGTACTCGGGCAATACAAATGCGTCGTTTTTGTTACATAGGTAGAGATTCCTACGTACGGTCAAATCGGGAAAATATCAAAAGACGTACGCGCTTCATTGTTACCCTTAACTTCGGACACGTTTCCCAAATATCACTACTTCCCGCTCTGGAGGTGCGTTTAAATGCGCAAACTGTGATCAAGGCGCCATTAATTCTGAAAAACGTAACTAACATCGAAATTCGGAAGAAAGATTTATACTTTGAGTGTCATACGTAATTGACGTTGTCCATTACCGTGTCGTGTGATTTCTTTTTTTTATTTTTTTTTTTTATAAATGTGATAAATTTTTAATTTTTACTCCGTATTTATAAATATCACTTAATCAGCGTGGTTAATTAAAAAGTTTTCTATCGCTTTTAGAAACGAAATAAAACCTTATAAAAAAATTTAAAAAATCGTCGACCAATTATGGCACATTGTCTGTAACACGTGTTTATATTTGAGATAAAGTTTTCATCTGAAACATTGATTATATTAACCGTTCGATGCGCTCGAAATTATTTTAAATGAATTAGAAAAACCAAAAAAATGTAAAAGTGTCAGTCGTATACGACTAAGATACATCCTTGTACAAAAACTTAACTTTAGATCGAAATAGTGACAAAGTTAACAGTAACTGTCAGTCGGAAATGAGTAAACGCCGAATCTTTTATCACAACCATGCTCGCCGGTTATAATTGATCGACATTAATTCGTTATCGCACCAAGGTTCAAAATGCGGCTCGGGGCTAAGTATTAATCAGTCAAGGTGCTATCCTAAAGAAAAAAAAGTATATTCAATCCTTCACTTGTTGATATTTTGCAAGCTAGGTGGGACAGTTGTTCGACTAGAAGGAAAACCTGTTTGCGTTTTGGAGCGTTGTAAACTTAAAATATTAATATTAACTTTTACAATGCTCGGGCGCTCTCGGGCCATGTGTAAGTTTGGTTCATATCTGCATAGGTTCCGTCCAGTTCCCGGTGTACCTTTTGCTGTTCCAGCGAGAACTCCTTCGGTATTGTAGATGGTATTGAGCATTTAATGTTTCTTTGTCCCGCCCCCCTGTTTGATGATCTTAGAAATAAATTTAGAATACATAACAACCTGTCGGATTTTCTAAACATAACCAAGGTCTTCTGTCATATGCGGAGTTGTCAATGCTAAGAAAGTTTAAAACTGGCGGGTAAAATTTTTACCGATTTTTTGTCTTTTAATGTTTTATGATATTAATTCAACCGTGAATCCGCATCTTTTTTTCCTTTTTTCTTTTTTCATGGCCCTCCATCCATTTTATTATTACCGTTGCGACATTAATAATAATATTGTCTACAATATTTTTTCTTATAATTTATATATATTATATATATATATTTTTTTTTTTGTATTTCTTATATTTAAATACACTTTCCTAATTTTTTATATAATGTGGAATGTAGTGATTTTTTATAAAAAATCAATTGAAAATTAGTTAAATCACTAATATTTATTTTCTTAAGGAAAACACAAAGCTTTTCGGCATTTACGCCATTATCAAGTGAAAAATTTAAAAAATCATAATTTTAAAAATCTGAATTAAATATAATTACTTAAAAATATGTGATGGTAATTGTGAAAATATGATCCAAAAATGATGTCTGGTTCTGTCGGTCTATTTTTTTGATTTGTTAAAATTTAATATCAATATATTTGTTTATTAATTCACAATTACCATCACATATTTTTAAGTAATTATATTTAATTCATATTTTTAAAATTATGATTTTTTAAATTTTTCACTTGATAATGGCGTAAATGCCGAAAAGCTTTGTGTTTTCCTTAAGAAAATAAATATTAGTGATTTAACTAATTTTCACTTTCCTAATTGAATAGTTAATTCGTAATTGTTCTATTAGCATTTTTAAGAATATCTTTGTGTATACTTACTTCGTCTGCAGTTGCACTGCTTGAGTTACTTTATTCAGTCTCGTCTTAGTGCTTGTTTTATAATAAATTTAATTTCGATAATATATTTTTTTTTCTTCCCTGTGATATTTAGACATAACCTTTTGTTTATTTTTCTTTTTGGTTTGATCATTATCTTAGCAATATTACATTTTTTTAATGACTATTTTAAATTGTATGTATATATATATATACATATATATATATATATATATATATATATATGTATTATTTTGTTTGTATAACATTCTTTTTTATATTACATACATATTACACAAAACTCATTTTACAAACACATTCTTGATGGTCTACTACGTTTCTCATCCATTATTCCATCCTATTTTTAAGTTACAGATTGCAGGAAACTATCACACACTCCTATTTATATATTATACTTAATGTTTTCTTTTGTTTCAGCCTGCTCGACACTTACACACAGTTATCCATTAAGAACACTAGTTTGCTGCGCCCTTATAAACACAAATCATTTAATACATTTGCCCCACCGTATAAGTGCGTCGCAATAGAAAATAGTAGTAATAAAAGCGAACGAGTCGTTTTACAATTATGTTTATTACGTCTACGCTTATTGTTTGTATAAACATTAATTGCCCGAAATAGTAATTACCTATTAACGAGAGATAAACTCGGTGTATACACGGGGCGATCGTCGAAAAATTTACGCGATATCTTAGGAATGTATTCAGGTAATTTCAATATATTACGCGTATAATCTGTTCCAGTATAACGAGGGCGGCATTTCTAAGGCACTCGTTCTGAATGAGCGGCAATTTATTATAACTAGCATATCGAACACCGAACAAAGCGTAAGTATATATTGGATATCGGGAAAACTTAAATATTAAAAAAAAAAAAAAATAAATGACGAGGGCGACATCAGTTGAGGGTTGATGAAGCGATAGAAAAGTAAAAAGAATAATAGAGGAGATCAAAATTACCCCCCCGAATCTGATACACTAGTAAGTATGTATATCCCAAAAGCGAAAAAAGAAAAATTGAAAACGTAATAGATAAAGTTAGTGATAATATGAGAATTGAGGATTTGGAATTTGTTAATACTGAAACCTCAAATCTAATAACACATCCTAATAAACAAAACCCCGATAAGCGTAAAAATACCGCGCAAGGGTTGAAAAAGTCGTTAATCAAACTGATGTGTATACACAATTATTATTATTATTATTATTATGAAAACTACAGAACCGTTGAAGTTAGCAATAGGTAAGGTTAAACGATTGAAAAGAAGAACGATTATGAATTAGGTGTAGCCAATTCAAAATCTAAATTCGGATCTTGCTAATGGCATATTCTCTCGAGAAATCAAGTGAATTCTCAACAGACAACATCCGGTTGATGACACGAAAATATCCGATAAAAAAAAAAAAAACGTTTCATTATAATTGTACTTGAAATAATACTGCTAATTTTGTAACCCAATACTAGCGGAAGAAAAAGGTTACTTTATCAAAACTTCCTTTTGGGTTCATCGACGAATTCGAAAAACTTTTTTTTTTTTTTTTTTTAATACAGATGATTTGAAGAACGTTGATAATTGGAGAAAATAAATAGTTACGGTATCGAAATAAACGAACAGTTACGGAATAAATATCATCGGACGCAACGAAGAAAATTAAATCGGACACTAAGATGAATAGCGATAAATTAAAAATTTACGAACTTTATTTATTATATTGTGAAGTTTCGCTAATATCAACGACCTATAACAGTATTCGAATTAGTTTTAAATAAATTTACTAAAGAGGATAAACATTTTTAAAAAGATGTCATATAATAAAATACGTACATCCTTCTCCCGGACGTAAATAATTATAATCGCGCCAATGGAAAGCTATATGCGAACTGTCGAACAAACAAAATGAACCCTATAAATTATCGAGAAATCTTATCTCATATCGTAAGCATATAATATGACAATAATTATAACAAGAGTTACACGTAACATCAATAATATTAACAATATTAATAACGGACGTAATAACGATATTTCAATGTTACTGAATAATTCATTTTTAAATGAATTCAAATCTGTCATTAACCCAATAATATCGTTGTTAACAAAAGTTATTGAAAAAACTTTGATATAAAACGTTACAACGGCCACTCAACACTTACTCGCGATAATGTTGTAGAAGGCGAAGGGGAAAAAAAGAAACGAACTAGAATTTTTCTTCGTCGACACGCTATATAGACATAGCGCTTGTTATAGAAACGCGCCTTACACGTGAGAATAGTTTTAAACTACAAGGATATATATTCAGCATATCATCCTGACGGTACATTCTCGCACAAATATATACGCCCGCCAGATTTAAGTTGTAAATATTGAAACATTTACAAAAGATCTCTCGGTCGTCGCAATTTACGGACAAATTCATACACCTAAAGTCGAGTAATATTCGGAAAATTAGGGAATAAATTCATTCGCGCGGTGGTGACTATAACGCCAAATGCAACGCATGAGGTTCACGATTAAAGAACAATTCTGGGAAAAGACTTCGTAGAATGATGCGCGGTAAAATTCATGAATTGCCTTCCTATGACGCCAACATACTGGCCAGACACGTCAACAGGCTTCCGGATGTTTTAGATTTTTTCATCACTATTCGCGGATTACAAAATTACAGCGGAGAATGTAAAACCATATCATCCGACCATGTTCCCGTACTGGCGGCATTAGACGTGAATACTAACAGCGTGTCCAATTAACAAAAGCTAGCGAATGAAAACACAGATCGGAATTTTTTTTCAGAAATAAATAATTGAAAAACGAAATTCGTCAGTATAAAAATGATTAACTCAGCAGCTAGTATGAACACCGATAACAGATCCCTTTATGGAGAAATACAAAAAAAAAAAAAAATACTGAAGCAAATAGACGAGCCGTTCAATATATAATTCAATAATAATTGGGCTAAAACTGATGAAGATAAAACGAACGCATTTGCAGAACATCTCAGCACAGTATTTACTCCGTATCCTGACTCTTCTAACAATTCGTTATCGCGCAATCTTCATAAAAAGAGCGTCCTTTACTACTAATCTAAGTGTCAAATTCAGTGTACCACTACGGAAAGCTGCCGGTTTAAGATCAATGGGGAAATTATCGCGCACTTGCCAAGAAAATCGGCAATTCTCTCTTGTGTTACATTTTTAACTGCGGATATCGTATATTTTCCCAAATCGTGGAAAAAATCAGCGATAATTATAACTGGTAAACCCGGTAAGGCTCAAACTGTTGTAACCTCATGCAGAACTATCAGTTTATTTAGCTCGCTATCTAAAGTCCTCGTCGAGCAGCTAATTTTAAGTCGTATACGTCCAATTATAAATATTAATGAAGTGATACCAAATCACCAGTTCGGTTTTTTGGCGTTAAGCACTTCACGATCTAACAGTGCCATCGACTGGTCGATGCTCTATCTCTTCAACACTAGATAAAAAATAAGTAAGGTCTGCCGTTTTATTGGACGGTGTGCAGGCATTTGATAAAGTCTGACACCCTGGACTATTTCTCAAATTGAAACAAATTCTTCCGTGTGACCTCTACATGATACTTCAGTCATATTTGACTGACGGAATATTTATATGATCGGGATCAACAACTCTTATTATTATTCGAAGGAACAGTCTTAGCATCAGTTTCGCAAAGTACTATACTTGGGCCTGTGCTGTATTCCATCTACGCAGCACATTTACCTACCAGTAAAACAATACTAGCCGCATTCGCAGTTGATATAGCCATCCTCACGTCGAATTCGGACGCTAGATATGCAAACTCTGCTGTTGAGAACCACCTGAATCGAATAATAGGTTCCGTGTTGTCGAATACATCCGCGTACAATATATTATGTTTACAAATAGATTAATTGAGCATACACCTATAATAATTAATAATGACATAATCCCTTAAGTTGATTTCGTACGCTATCTCGGACTTGGATCGAAGGCTCACATGTGGCTTTCACGCGGCGCACATTCGAAAGACCATCTTTGCACACGTCGGGTTACTATATCCGCTGCTGGAGTCGACAATGATTGCGACAATTTGGCCTTGCGATATTGAATTACATGGATCAACCAGTGCAAGTAATCTGAACAGAATAATCAGCAGCAACGGTCGAAGGGTAATCACGTCCGCACCGTTCTACGTTTCCAACTTAAAGCTGCATAATGATTCGAATATTTCATTTGTACGGGATATTTACATTAGCCAGTACGAAAAACTAGTCAACAAACTTAATGATTCCCAGAATGCACTCATTAGGACTTCCAGGTATAAATTATCTGATGCGATATATTTCCTTGCTATATTACTTTAAGTCAATACTTCTAAAAAGCTTTAATCATTACTTATATTTACCTCGCATAATTACAATTAATCATTATTTATACATATTCATTATTTTATCGTATCGCAATCTGATGTGTCATTGGTGACGTTAAGTATGCTAAATCTATCGTAATCACCATTGTTTATCGTACTTGTTACCGGTACAATGGAAAAAAAAAGAAAGTGTCATACATGAAAATGATATTCACGTGACAAAATCACATAAAATTTTACTTTAATGAATATATTCAGTGGCGCACCACGGATTTGTATCTAGGATGGTCTCAAACATTCCCCCCCCCTAAAGAAAATTTAAAAAATTCATAAATGAATAAAATATACACAGCCGAATGTGTAACAATATTCGATAGGCAAAAACTATAAATGATCATGAACAACCAACCAAACAAGTAGTAACAACCACAAAAAAACGCACCGGTCACGATCTGTGTCAGATTCAAATGAACGGCCCAATCAAGGGCCATTTTTTTTTTGTGTTGCACGATCAGCTGGATTTTCAATGTCATTAACAGACAGAATGTAATGAATATTTTCTAACATTACTTTTTGCAATCTAGGCTGTTTTGCGCGATCTTCAAGATGAGGTTTTATTAGTGATAACGCGAGCTCTTTCAAATATTCTTTTCTGTTTTAACTATCATTTTAGCTGCGAAATTGCCTTTTTTGTTTACAAGTTACCCGCGTTCTTGATATGTATTTTATACTTTTCTAATCCCTCTGTTGTGGGGGTTAAGCCTGGTAGTCTCCCCGTGGGTGAGCTATTGCATTCACACTAAAAATAGTAATAACTAATCTGAAAGAAATGAAAAAAACAACCTTCAAGAAATATCATACTGAAATATTTAATTGTAAGCAGCATGAATAAAATACTTATTTAATAATTGTATAACATAATGTTCTTAATAAATATATTTACTATTTTATATCGTATAACAAAGTTTAGAAACGAGATCGTCTTTCACTCCCGATTTTTCAATTGCAATATTTTTCTGTTTTCTGCGAAAGTATTTTGATAGGTAATAAATTAAAAGTACACACTTCGGTGATTTGCCATTAGCGTTCACGAAGTGTTTAAACACTTTGACGACGCTACGAGCGCTAAAATCCGGTTATCGATAGATAACGATTACTTTTAACCATATATTTATGTGTAATTTGTTTGTTTTTAAAATTATTCCATGGAGCAAGAAATGGCGAATTAAAATAAATGAAAATAAATGAAAATAAATCAACGCATATTGTATTCTCAAATCGTCATATAAAGCCATTAAATATCAAAATAGATAATAAAATTGTATCCTTTAAAAAATATGTTACCTAAGCTTGTACCTAGACCAAAAGTTAACATGGTGTAAGCATATTGATACAAAAAGGACTGAACTCCGAATCGAAATCAAAAAGCTGTATTAGTAGAAATGCAATCCCAGCTTAAAAAACAAACTACTACTATACAACCAAATACTCGCTCCAATATAATGGTATGGATGCGAATTATGAGGTTGCAGTAAAAACAGTAATATAATGAAAATACAAAGATATCAGAATATTACTCTTAGGTTAATCGTCAGTGCTCTGTGGTATTTATAGAACAAAACTGAATACATACCTGACGTAATTAAAAAGATGGCATTCAAACATCAGGAACGATTCACCACGAATGCAAATTCGCAGGCTGAGAAGAATTATTAGACGTGGCATAGTAATAAAAATTATGTAAATTATTAAACATAAGATACTAATATAGGGACTAGTCGTTGGATTATGTTTACTTCACGTCATGATCAATTGTTATAACATCCACTGATAGCCGATTATCTAGGAATAGATTTAATTAATAAAAAATAATAATAAAATTATTTATACGTATTTATTTTCATTCCTTGTTTTTAATAATAATTATAAATTTTCTTTTGTTGTGCTTTTAATTATTTAAAGACAGTTTGATAATACAGTAATATTATTTACTTCAGATTTAGGAATTTGTTTTTAGAAATTCAGCCGGTCGGTATAAATATTTTGTTTTCTTTTTAGGTATATCACATAAAAACTGTAATTTTATGTATTTTTTTTTTTTTAATTTTATATTTTTTAGTAATTGCAAGATTTTAATACTTTTAATTTTTACTTTTTTAACTTTATTTGAATATTTTACACTTCTTTATTTCATTTTAATTCTAAAATTTTATTCCTTCTTACGCTACAAATTTTAATTTTTTTTCTACGTCATGATTGATGGTGAATTTATACATGAAGTTGTAATGCCCATATCGATAAGCTGGAATTGTATATCGAGAATTTCATTAGCGCTAGTGTCGTCGTCAAAATGTGTAAACCACTCGTTTTCGCTAAAATGGGCGATTTTATTATATAGTGTTAAAAATTATCACCCATAATTTGAGGTGTAAATTCGAAATTTGGCCAGCTTACAATATAAACAATATTTTTAGACTATACGTAATTTTGAAAATATTAACTTAATTCTCGGGTATAGATAAAAAAAATTGTATTAAATGTTTTTTTTTAATTTTCACAAGCCAAATAATTTACTTTGTGTTAAACATTACTACGTGTAGAAAATTATAATTAATTAAAACGTACGTTATTTTTTTAACGATATTTATTTATTACATTGAATAATATTTTTTATTTTAGGATGCGCAAAATTAACCAAAACAAGTCAATAAAAATGTTTCGTAACAGTACGTGCGAACCCTATGTTAAACCGTAGATTAGATAATTACATATAAACAAATAAACGGTAATGCGGCATATTTTTGAAGACCATCCAACTAAAATAGCATTTTAATTATAATTTTTTAATCGTTGTATATTTAACCGTTACTTAGGTGTGTTACGATCCAGACTTAAAAAATACAATTTTATTTCTATTATAAATATTTAAATAAGATAATTTCAACTGTACGAATATTTAAAACCGGTAATTTATATCTTTGCTAAATATAGTACAAATATTGAATTACGTTTCAAAAACGTCTACGAAATCTAATTTTAATACTTATATTTTATATTAGCTTAAATATTTCGGTTACATTTTTATACGAACATTTATCGAAATATATTTTTGATTACCAACAGCAAAGACTAGTATCTAAAATGGAGACATCAGTCAAAATTGTAAGTATTTACAAACTGCTTAAATAAAATATATTGTTTAGTTCTGCTTTATCATTCTTATTATAGTTTAGTACATTATTAGTGTTTCCCTAACGATCAGTTTACTAAGTGTATATTTGTGGAAAGTTAGAAAAAGATTGTTTCGAAACCTGAGTAATTTCGTTTCATTATATACATAAGAATTAATTACACATCTTCATCGAGATGATGTTTAAGATATGTAATTGACGAGCGCTATAACGTGTACTTTATACTCGTAAGTTTCGTTTAGTAGTCAAGCACGTTCGTTATTATATATATATATATATATATATGAGTGCAATAAATTCACGATATTAATGATATTAATACCGGTGAATACTACATTGATATTGCGAAATAATAAACAGTTAAACGAAAGGTAATAATAGTTCGTTTTTCGAATTCATTTAACGTACAAATAATTTTCGTTGAACTAAATACTTCACAATACTATTTGATAGTTGTATTTATTTTTCTAGGATAGCGAAGAGGAGCCTGAAATAAATATGAATTTAACGCGAAAAAATCTTCCTACACAAGAGGAAATGCGTAATCTTCGGGAGACGAAAGTGTCTCTTCATTCTGATTTATTTGAAATGCAGATTAACGAATTATTGAAAGAAATAAAACCCGACGATCGGTTATTGTTAAAGAGCGACAAATACTTGAAGAAAGTGTTGGCCTTAATTTGTCCCGTAAAATATCCGGCAAACATTGACGTATTGAAAACTATCTTACTATTTTTTATCGGAAAATACGAAATTAATGTTATGTAGTTATTTAATAATCATTCACGCATATCTTACGTATTTAGAACTTAAATTTAAATACTTTTTAAATTCTATTATTAAATAAACGTGTGCGTATTTTAGTGAGTAATTTTGCGAGTTAGAAGAAGAAAATTTCTATAAAAATGCGTCTACAGTTTGATGTTGCTTACGACGTTTATTCTCAAATTAAGAATTACATAACGTTTGATAGAATTACATCGATCGAAAATATTTAGTTAAATGCTTATTATTAATGTGGGTAAGAAACAAAAATTCAAACTAAATTGAACGTGGTTTCTTTTTTCTTGCTTAACCCAGATAATCTTGATTTTATTTTTTTTTTAATTTTTTAAATTGCCTTCGTTCATTACTTACATACAACCAAAATAACATATATTTGTCACTATTAATTTGTTACACTCTCAAAAACTGAATAAATTCAAAAATCCTTCCAAAAGGATTGTAGAATAATAAGACATCAATTTCAGTCGACATGTTTCATTACATAGTGGGTGTATCATAACTACACATAAAAGGAATTGCGAAAACGGTGATTATTATTTCTATTTCATTACTTTGTTCAATATTGATGCAGTAAAAAAAAATTCTAAAATTTAGGGTTAACATACTAGTAGTATTATAGGAAGACGGCATTTTTAAATCGATTTTCAAATTATAAAATTTCCTCTCAGGGATCTGCACCATTTATTGGTTAAAGTTTAGAGTATACGTTAAAAAAAAATGAATGCTACTTATTATTGTTAATTATTGTGTTTTATTTTTTAAAAGTCTTGTTATTTCAGTTATTGGCTTTTTAATTGTTTTTGTTTTTTCTCTTTCTTCGTTGAAATCTTGCATTCAGCGAAAGAAATCATCTAATGTTTCTTCACTTTACAGATATCCGATACGGCAATCTTAAAACGTTTCAAGTAAGCCCCGTCATTTCCATGTCCGGTTAAAAATTGCGCGAAGTTATTATAATCAGTAGAAAAAAAGGGTTTCATTTGTAATATTTATTTATTTTTTTACGATTGAAAATATTTCCGGTGTCATTTTGTCTGTTTTCGATTTGTCGTATCTGAGTTGCCAGCGTCGTAATCTGAGTTAATTTCACTGATCTGTTTTTGTAAATTTTCCCGGTCAAATATGTTTTCCTACTGCTTCAACATTTTTGATTTTTTTCATTTTTCTAACTTCAAATCTATAGGTATATTGCTATAATGTTGACCGAGGTGTATGATATTGCGCGCGATATCCGGAAATTGTTCCTATTAAGATTTTCTTTTGTAAATTTTAGTACTTTATTATTATTCTTTTCTCGCAAAACTGAACGGATATACTGTGGAACATTATCCGGTTATGGAGATAACCTTATATTTTTCTTTCTTCATATTCGAATATATTTTTAATCTTTAAGTAAATTTTCCCAATCTTATCGTATATTCGTCGCGTTTATTAAAATTTAGATTATTGTCTATAATTTATTCCCGAGTATTTTATTTCGTTTATTAATTTTATTTTATCTTTATTTATGCTTAGGTTTTATTTACGTTAAGCTGTAAACCTGGGTTTTTTGTAAGTTTTTACTCGATTTTTCTTTTTCCTTTTTTAATTATTTCATTTATTTCGTGAATGTCTTCCATTTTATCAACGTTATATCATCTGCATAGCTTATCATATTTTCAAATATTAACCGATTATGAAAACTATATTGAAAAGTACAGAACCTTGTTGTATTACTCTCGAGTTGGACACTTCTTCTATTATATAGGATTTTGTTTTCTCGACTAAATACCCCGAATTTTCTATCCGTTTAATAATTTCGAATAATAATAGTTCGGATTAGTACCAGATATATTTTTCTTTTTCATCATTTTTAAGATATATCAAAACTAATTAGTATTATAAGCCTCCTATGTTTGTTTTTTTTTTTCTGTATTTTTCAATATAATCGCGTAACTTTTTTATTTCAAGCTCGGTTGATTTGTGTTTAATATATATATATGAAATAATTTTCATTTAGAACCGTTTTTTCTTTTTCTATTTCCAAATCGAGAAAATTTTTTATGATTTTTCCGTTTATTTTACTTAGTGCACACAGTAGGGTTATCGGTCTGTATGATTTCGGATCTGTTAGATCTTTTCCTGGTTTGTTTATTTTAATTTTGCCCTGTTTCCAGACATTAGAGAAATAATTTAGTTCGATACATTTCTGGTAAATAGATTTAATTATATTTTTTTTGTCTGTTTTGTGAAGAAGTTTAATTGTGAAATAGTTAACGAATTTAATAACGTCCTTTTATGCATTTATCTAATAAATCGTTGTTTCTAGGTGGAATATTTTGAAAATTTACAAGATTTGTCCCGTCAAGTAGTTACTGTAATAAATCGTCTGCAAAGAAAACGTAAACGAGCAAAAGATAAAAAGTTATCGAACGAACTAGCGACTTGTGTTTCGACGGAGGTTGTCGGATCTCACATTTTCGACGGTCACCTCAAAAATGAAATAAAAATTGATCTCGTCGTAAAATTACGAAAAGTACGTATTATTATAGATTACGATTACTGACTCATTGAAGCGTAGATATAAAAACCAAAAAAAAAAACAACAACTGTATATATATATATATATATATATATATAAATAATATACATTATATATTGTCATCATCAGTGTATCAGATTCCCACCGTGTATTTCCATACAAGTCTGTCGCAAGTTTTCTTTTTCAGTTCCGAAAAAATCGGTATTCCATTTTATCACTATGTCGATGAATGTTGTCCGTGATCTTGCACGTGGTTTTTTCCACATTATCATACATTCAGTAACATCCTTCAGGATATTTTGATTCGGGCATAATGCATGACCTGGCCACTTAAGTCGCCTCTTGCGAATATTTTGTAATATACTTTTTCATTTAATCTTTCTAGTACTAATTTATTGTTCATTATATATATATATATATATATATATATATATATATATATATATAATATGTATATATATATATATATGTATATATATACAAAACCTGTATACTGATCGTAAAACTACCTATGTATAAATTTATATTTAAGTTAATAAGATAAACAATATTTTTTATGTGTATTATACATAAAAATAAATTTGTATAAAAGAGAGTGCCAACTGTGTACATCGTTATACTGTGTGTTTAATACTTTTCTGTTTGTAACGTTTATATTTTAGTTGCAAACTTGTACGTGTATAATCCCCTATGTCGTCCATAAATAAATACCGACTACAGGGCTATAAAAAGAAAAAAATTGTTTTTTATTTGTCAACATCGTATACATAGTGACTTAATTAGCCTTGTGAATGTGTTCGATCTTTACATAGACCGGAATATTCTGAATTATTCTTCATCGCATATTTCGTAACAGTTCATAACTTCGTTAACTTAGAACGGCTCGTATATGATCATATGAGACAAGCATACGGCACAGTTGTTCTGATTATAGTTTCATAAATTATTAATTTATTTCCCGAGCTGACGTAACATTGTTTATTAGATATAGCTTAAACAGAGACGCCTGAGTTTTACTGCAGGCATATTCAGCATGTTTAGTAAATGTGAGACCTCCATCCAGCATCATACTTAAATATTTCATATCACCTTTTTCAAACCGAAGGTGTATTGTTCACGGTCACCGGTGGTAAGGAATGCGGTCTTCTTTTCGTGAACGGAATAGATTGAGTTTTATCGGAATTTATTTGGATTTTCCATTTATTAAAATACGAACTTAATTTAATATAACCATGAGTTAGTCTTTGTATAGTGTCAATTCGGTACGATGTGCAATAAATAATGTCATCTGTAGGTGTTTGATTTTGGGAATATCATTAATAAAAAGAAGTAAGGAGTAAGGTCCCAGCATGCTTCCCTGAGGAACTCCCGCTAATGTATATTTTATGTAGGAATTATCATATTGTTTAACTATGAAATTTAGTCGCCTTATAATAGCTTAACAGCCGAAAAGCTTTACGATTTTTCATAAAGAAAACAAAATTTAGCGATTTAAACTCCTTTTTTGTTTTTGCTCTTTTTTTTTTTATGAAAAAAAAATCACTATACTCCAAAATTTTTCAAATTGAGAGAAAAACTTAGACATTTATTGTTTATTTCGTGTATATTTAAATCTTATTCTAAAATATATTCTATTTTTCAGGCGATTTACAAAACTTGACACCTAGTTAAAGATGCGAGGAAAAATAATACTCTAATCATCTCCGATTCCTTAAATGTCCTATTACAATTATCTAAGTTCCCTGAACTCAAAATGACCATGTTAGAATTTGATGTGAGACATCGTGTTATTCAGTTTTATAATCGCGGATCTAAAGTTTAAGTAGGTCCCTTCTCATTGTGGTATTTGTGGAAACGAGGTGGTCGATGAACTAACGCGTTATAAAGTGTCCCTTACGAGAATATTAAATGGAATAATCGGACTGATATGTTAGCGAAGATATTAAACAATGTGTACTAATAGATTTTCAACAATATTACACCGCCGAAAGTCAGAATACAGGGAAAAAGTCATGATTTTTGATTTTATACCGGAACGTTTTGAGGGATTATATATCAACTTTATTTAGACTACGTACTGGACATAATCTCTCTCCCTCACATTTTGCTAAATTAGTAAGAATTTCTGACGGAACATATAACACGTGCCATGTTGACGGCTGTATGAAGCGTCAAATTTGAGTTTGTCCGAAATTTTTAAAGCGTAGAGATAAGCTGTTCTCTAATGTTTTACAAAAGTGGCACACATTACCTGTGAGTATTGACATTAATTGTATCTGATCCATTGTCTATACATTTTTCAAGCATAGTGGCGTTGAGATTTAAAATACACTAACTAGATAAAGGTTTAAACTGACCAAATGGCGCAAGCCTAATACGCTTTAAACATATTTATTACGTATGGTTTATTTCGCCTCTAATAATAAATTAAACTACAGTTAGTCGATATCTTTTATTATTATTTTTTTCACGTATTTATTATAATATTAATTTTTGATTTGTTACTTTTTTGTTTTTTTAATTTATCTTAATTTTTTCGTCGATGTTTACGCAATATTACTTAACGAACTCTTAATTGTAAAAAAATATCTAAAATTATACCAATCCATAAACCTGAACAAAAACTTTACTAACCCAAGAAAAAAATAAAAATAAAAAAAGATTGAGACATTACTTTTTTTCCCTTCTCAATCTACCCTATTAATCACCATTATCATTCTTCCAATATTTCAGAACTTTTTGTTCGACACGGTGCAACGAGAGATCGTATAATGTTTAACTATTTTAAAATTGATATATTTTTCCCCTTTTTACGTTCGTGGTATTTTCAAGCATTGCATGTTTACATCTCAAACGAATCAATCATCTGTTTATCTTGATTGTTTGTAGTCCAAGTTTTAACTCCATAAAATCGCAAATACAAGACTATTAACTAGTTTGATTTTTGTGAATTTCATAAGGAAGCGATCGTTTCAGATTTTATTTAGTCTCGCCATATCCTATGCCTGATTTCTTCTCTCGTTACACCATAATTATTTACTAACGATCACAGGTATGTATACGAATTAACTAGTTCCCGTACTGTTTCCAAATTTCTTGAGCCATTATCATAATTTGCGTTTTGCTTTCGTCGATGAGTCTCAGCTTTCTGCTTTCTTTTTAATAGATCCATACATATATTCTTCGGATTCTGCGATATGCGTACTATCGACAGCATATGAAATTCAATATTTATTATCCTCATAGTTTAATTGCAACATTAAAATCTTTCAGCGCGTTTCTTATTACGTATTGGTCCTATATGTTGAAAAGTATATATAGGGGGGGGGGAAACAAAAAATACGGCTTTGGCGTACACTTTATTCCGGATGAAAGTTTTCTGAAATAGTCCCATGTAATCTTATACTAACTTCTATTCGGGGTGTAAAAATCACTTATTAGGATGAAGGTGGTTTGATATACCCATTTTGTTATAATACATAGAGTGATAAATTTATCATATTTTATACTTTTTTCAATTAGCTCTCTCTCTCTCTCTCTGGGTGTGTATGTGTGTGGAATACGCAATATTTTAGTTCCTTTCTCGCTAATAAATTTAGTTCGTTCTTTTGCTATTTAACAGTTTAGGTATTGTTTCATACATAAATAAATAAATATATATACACACACACATATATATTCAAATCATATTGAGTGACCTCTATTTTGACACATTTGATATTATTTTTTCCATTTGTTCCTGTTTTAGGTACTTCGACTTGTTTACGTCTTTATTAATCCATTGGAGAGTATAATAGTATCTATCCGTCATATCAACCTGTACTACTTTTTTCTTCAGTTTGATTAATACACATTTTTTAAGATTATATATATATATATATTTAATTATTGAATTACAAACATTTCAGGTTTTATTCAATAAAGAAGATTTGAAAAGAGATATCTACGTGCGCAAGATTAAATTCTACACTTTATATTTAGCGCATACGTTGAAGGTTTCGAAATTTTTTCAACGTGTAGGTTCAAAAATTACAATCGCTACCAGATCATGTCCCGATCAAATCGTTCTGCTCGTTAAATCCGAAGGCTCGGCCGAACGTGCTTGCGACATATACGTTCGATTGGTTCCCGAAAGGTATACGTTCAACTTGAACAAACTCCGAAATTTGTGGCAGAATGTACATACGTTTTTTCCGGTTGTATTAATACTAGACGAAGGTAATCCCAGATGAAAAAATCTATTCTTTTTCCAATAGATATCGTAAACTTTAAAGAATTTTTTTTCGGAAAAGTGAAAACAACATCCGATTAACCCTTTTAAGGCACACGGGGAAATATTGACAGAAAATGATAAATTTCATACTGACTGTTTATTTATATAATGTTGCTTTTTAGATAACTCAAGATGAATTTCAATGTTTTTGCAGAAATGTAAATTAATATCGGGACACTTCGTGGTCAACCAGAAAATATATAATTTTGTTAGTATTAAAATTTCATGTACCGTATAGTGGACATGGTGACTGAAAGGGTTAATAAACAACGTTGCCGCTATTTCGGCAATATATTTCCCCGTAAACGATTACAACGTCATACCAAGCTATTCCGGAGAAAATCGCGAACTATCGCTTGGTCATGACCTTATTTTCGACGCGAGCATATTTCTCGGTAGTCCTAAAAAGTTTCCCGTCAGTCCGTCACGAAAAATGTCTCATCGATTTCAGCGAAATATATATATATATATATATTTTTCTATATAACGACGCATCTTGTTTTACCGTTCTACACGCGGTAATATCGCGAGACATATCCACGTATCGATGTATCCGCATGGGTATCGATCTAGCTTCATTATCGATTGATGATTATCAAAATTTATCCATGAAACTATTGTTTGATATCGTATCTTCTTGTTTTGCCTTGTTCGCCCAATGTGTTCAATAATCTCTTCTGTTGCGCGATGCGTCCGTTAGTTCTCTTATATTTTTGATGCCTATTCAGCTTTTAATATTGTCTAACGAAGATATCCTCGGTCCGGCCGCGCTCCTTGTAATACTAGCCGCATTAGTTTCGTATTTATCTCCTCTCATCATACGATCCTGGGTATGCGATGTTTCTCTTTTTAATTATGTTTAGCAGTTGTTAGGGCTTTCACAAACGCCGTACCACTTCCGCGTTAGTTACTTTCTCCGTCCGGTTGATCTTCAAAAGCCGTCGGTAAATCAACATTTCAAATGCTTCAATCTTATTCGACGTGGCTGTCGTAAGTGTTCGTGTTTCAGTCGCATATGTTACTGTTTCCCATATGTAACATCTCACCAGGCGCAATTTGAATTCCATACTAACATCGTGACTGCACAATATAGTTTCAAGAATGCCTCGCGTGCTATCTCTATCCTGTACCTAACTTCCATATCCGAGAATTTGTCCTTTCGGAAATCCAACTTCCTAGGTATTTGTAGGATGATACTTTTTCTATTCTTTCTCCTTCAATTGTAATTTCTTCATATCTTTCCCGGATTATTTTTATATATATATATATATTCATATATTTCGTTTTACTAAAGTTTATTTTAATAACAATAATGCATATATCTTGAATTAGCTTCGTCAGTCCTTCTCGGGGACCAGCGATAACTGATCATCAGCAAATCTAACATTATTTATAAGTACTCCGTTTACACGAATTCCCTTCGCTGATTCAGCAGCAATTGAATCAAAAATCAGCTCCGAGTATACATTAAACAACATTGCTGACAATATGCACTTCTGACTTACTATCCCGTTTAATCTTTATCTCGTGTGTTGTTTCTTCATTTTCTACTCGATACCTCTAAAATGAGTAGTTTATTCGATCGTGGTCTATTTTTTTTCTCTCAGATACCCGAAGAATGTGATAAGTAATCGACCTTAAAAGTGGATCGACGATCGTAATAGTAAAACTGCTTAGTATTTATTTTTCTATTTATCTATTTTATTGATTGATTAATCGATTTAATTTAGATAAGAAGAACAAGATAGTTACACATTGCACGACGTTGCTAGGTCAAGATTTAGTATCATTATCGAACGAATCGTTATGTTCGGATCTTTTTAAAAATTCGAACATGCGAGAAGCTTTCCTGTTGTTCAAATTATGGATGCGTAAATATGAATTAAACGAGGTACGTATTCGTATTTATGTACTTCCGTCGTTTTAAAATTACTCTGACATTGATCGTTATTTTTTTTTCCTTAGCTTTCGTTTAATTTTAATAATAATAGTAGCGGGTTTTTCCGTTTCATAATAGTTTACTTATTTAATAACTACAGATTTAATGAAAATTTAGCGATTTCGTTTTTTTTTTTTTTTTTTTTTGTCACCATTATAAACTCCGTTTACAATCGTTGATAACTATAATTTTAAACTTAAACGTTAATATCTAAATAAAATTAACGTTACTAAATATAATCAATTATAATTTGTCGAAATTTCTTATTTCTTCGATGGCTAACTTACTAAAATTCGTTCGGATTCAGATTCAGATTCGTGCCGTGCACAATTCTGCGCTTAGACGATTAATGACGGAGCACATTCAATGTGTGCCTGTACTATTTCTGCGATCGTTTACAAGCACTGCCGTATATTTTCTATTCGTGATTTTCTTTTTCTGCTTCGTACTCGTTTCAATTTTTCCTAATAATTAATTAATATTAGCTGCGGAAATTTATAATTTTCTCCACGCATTAGGCGACCGAAATAGCTTATTTTTTTGACTTTATGCTTGTTCTTCCCGCTTGAGCTTTTTCGAGTACTTGTTCATTTTTCATTTTTTAAGTCTGCAATATTTTCAACATTCTACGAATCAGCCACATTTCGTACCTAGCTATTTTATTGATTTCGCTATATGTATATAGTATAGTTGATAGAAGAATAGAATGAATATAATTGTATAAATCCTAATTATATTGTTTAAAATCAAAACGCGTTATCATAGATCGTTCATGTTCCTCGACAGCTGTCTTTGTAAGCACATCTTCTTTCGACTTTAATGCCTCGATTTGAGTGTTTCCATTAAGTGGCTCTTCCGCGATATTTGAACTCCCTTACTCTTTTCATTTCTTTCTTGAGATTGCAGTTCTGTACACGACTGCGCTGAACTGTCGTAATTGCTGATTAATTTTCCATCAACTTTAATTCCGCCTGTATTATTTTCCAGCGCTTCGACAAATATATAATCCGAATATAAATTAAATAACACTGAAAACGCATCCTGTTCGAATTGAAAATTTATTTGACTGTTCGTTGTCTATAATCGCATTTTGTTTCCAGTACACTATTATCTGTAAGTCGAATAAATTGATCCATTTCGTCTTTTTAGTATATATGAAGATAAGTTCATTACGTTTGAATTTGAAATTAGTTATATTCGTTATTTACTAATTACAATCTAAAACTAGGAAATGAGATAGCGGACGCGATTACTCGATCGGATCTAATTCCGCGGCTATTTAGAAGCACACAATGGGGACAGTTAATACTTTAAGGAAATGTATACCGTTAGTGATATTTCGAATTTCAAAACTTGTTAACAGGTAAAAAATATGCCACTATTCAAAAGACAATTTCAAAAGAGCCTTGGCTTAAACATGGGGATCTTCTCCATAAAGATGCTGTCTCTATATTTGTTAGGTTCAGATTATCAGAATGGGAGTTTGTGAGATATTATCGAACACAGCATCGAACATCAGATCTGGTCGTACGCAAAATACAAAAATAGAGACAGCTTTATGTCTGAACTTTTATCGACGAGAAATACGCTGCCAAAATACAACTTGAAGAGCTTATTACGGATGATCCTATTGGATGCGCATATATATAATCACGTGTAGGATGAGTATATTCAATGATACATCCCTTCGAATAGGTTTTCTCGTTTTGTTATTTTTTGTATCTTAATGATAACAACGATTCATCGTTATACTTTACTATCGTTGCGACTTTTATAATTTTTATAGAATAAAAAAAAAAAAAAACACTTATAATTTAATCTATTTTTGCTATTCTAATATAATTTGTAAAGTTTGGAATGTAATATTTGTGTTAATAATGTTAATATATCGGAGATTAGTGATTTTATGAATAATAAAAACAAATTTAATCATTATAACAATTTTTTATTAATGCAAAGCTATTTGACAATTGCGTCATTATCTAGCATATACAATAAATATTACATGTGAATTAACTGTAATATTTATATAACAAAAATTTACATATTTGATATACATTTAACTAGCCACATCTAATTTACTATAAAAATTTATTTTTTCAATAAAATTTACTTATAAAACCGGATTTTAAATTTAATTCTTCATCAAAATTGATCGTATTATTTAATAAATTATTATAAATTCTAATTTTTCTAATAATTTTCTTTTTTTCTTTAATTTATATTTTACGTGTAAATTTTTTTATATTATCTGTTATATTTCCTACGTTATGTTTTTCTTTTCTGTAACAGTGTCTGCCAGAAAGTGACCTATCGTCATTTTCATTTTTATACGAAGAACATTTTTCACTTAGTCTATTATTTATTTGTCGCCCCGTTTCACCTATATAAAACTTATTGCATTTACTCCGGATTTTTCTAATATCTCATTCTCTCATATTTTCTTGTTACGAATTGACTTAGTGCTTTATTATTATTTATTAAAATTACTAGAAGTAGTAATAATTTATTAATTAATACGATCGATTTTGACGGAAAAATTAATTTTAAAATCCGTTCTATTAGTAAATGTTATTGTGAATATAAAATTTTTTAGTAAATTAAATTACATCTGGCTAGTTAAATGTATATCAAATATGTAAGTTATTTTACAGTCGATTTATATATAACGTTTATTGTATATGCTTGATAATGACGTAATTGTCGAAAAGCTTCGCATTAGTAAAAAATTATTATAGTGATTAAACTTGTTTTTATTTTGTCTTCTTCTTCTTATTATTATTATTATTATATATATATATATTTTTTTTAATAGACAACGAAAAAGGAGTTGACTACAATTTTTTCTTCCTGAAAAATCACAAAGCATAAACGAAACTTTATTATATAAGTATGTACGAATTTACAACATGTAAAAACATTGCTCAAATACTCAATTTAATTATCAGAGTGAAAAAACACACGCGCGGTATTTTTAAATAATCCGATAGTGAATATGGTAAACAACGCGATATATATATATGTATATGTATATATATATACATGTATATATATACATATATGCTTGTATGTATATACTTATGAATACATCTCCTGAAAAGGATAGCCGCTTTATTTCTGCAATTTTAAATCCAAACTAAATAAATAGTATTCATAAATAGCATAACATGCACAGAGGAATAGGCCCCAATGATTTTAAACTCTGCTAATTTTATTAATCGGTAACGATCGATTGATGAGGTTTAATACGTTTCAGCCTTCTGAGATCCAGATCAGTAGATAAAAGTGCCGATTCTTCCGGATTCGGATGGTAAGAAAGCCGTTTCTGATGCCGTCGAGCATAATCAGATATTATACTTCGTTGACCCATTTGATCTTTAGATCTGCATGGAGTGCGTCATTTCGTTGAAACCAACGATCGTTAGTGATCAGCCGGAGAAATTTATTTCGAGCTGTTTAAATTACTTTTCGTTTCGACGCTTTTAACACATTCCCATACTTGTATTCCGTAAGTCCATATTGGACATATAACGGTTTTATATGTTAGGAGCTTGTTTTTCGGACTTCATTTTAGAGCCATGTCCAATGAGCCGGTTCATTTGACCGTATTTTACTTCGTATTTAGGCAGCTTTATGATCGATATGTGTTCTACGTGTCAATTTTGAATCCATATGCGTACCTAAGTATTTCGCGGAATTTGCAACTGGAACTTGCCGGTTATTAATGTGGATGGCGTGATTTCGCTTGCCTAAAGCAAAAGTGACACGAATAGATTTCTGTTCATTTAACTGAATTTTCTAATCCTTCATCCATCCTGCTGATATATATAATCCAGAACAATAATTTTTTGTGTTTTACATTATTCGATGTTTTATTTATTTTTATTTTACTTGCTATTCTACTATTGTTTATGTATAAATGTTATATTGCTGATTATTAATCGTGTTGTTTACCGCGTTCGTTATCGAGTTATTTAAAAATACATTGTTTCTTTTTTTTCGTTTTGATAATTTTTGTAAATGTTGTATGTAAGTAAAATTTTTATATTTTTATAAATTCGTACATATTTTTATAATTAAGTTTATATATATATATATATATTTATATATATATATATATATATATATATATATATATATATATATATATATATATATATATATATACATTGATAAGAAATTTTTTTATCGATTTTAACTATTTTCTTGCCGTTTATTTTTTATTCTAATATAGTTTATTAAATGTGAGAAAAAATGTAATTCAATAATAATAATGTTCATTATTTTCGCGAACAGGGTTACGGTTGTGTCGGTAATTTTTTGGTGAGGATGTTTATGGTTTATTTGTTCAGAACGAATTGCATAAATAATTCGATGAGCGCTTATAAAATTATTCGTAATATGTGGATCGCGTTCGGTAAGTGAATTACATTTTAACGCGATAAATTTCGATTTATAAACTAATAATCAACAAAGTGTCCTAAGTAGTGTAAAATTACGTTTAACTCTAATTTCGAGATCATCTTTAGTAATTATTTCGTAGGGTAAATCTGTTTTAATTATAAAATATTTATCCGAGAATCCTATTTTATTTTTATTATTTTTTTTTTTTTAATACGAGGGTTTGTATTTTTTTCCTAAATGATTATAGTCGATTTGTTTTTTTTTTTATTTCTATCTTTAACTTACACCTAGCTAATACTATTTAGTAAGTTTTGTAATTTATATGCATACTATATCACGAGTTAGCATTCCATCCAGTGATATATGCTATAACTGTATATATATTAACACGCTTAATATTAAGTCCTTCGTTCTATCCAGTCGACGGTATTCAAGCGAGTTACGATCGCCATTAGTGTGTTTTTGCAGACGGTTGACATATTTTTTGGCAACGATCGCGATTTCCTCTTTTACGTACTTCACCTTAATATCTTCAACGGAGCACTAGCAATATTTCGGATGATTTTGTTCTGCATTCGCTGTAGAATAACGATATTGATTGTTTTTTTCGCGCAACCCCATAATCGACAACCGTATAGCCAAATTGGCTTCAAAATCTGATTGTATTGTTTTCGATCGATAATTCCGATCTTTTTCCTAACAGCCAAAACATTTGTTTCCATTTGATATTTAGTTCGTTACGTTTTTCAATTATACGTTTTATCCGTGTTAGCCATTGATCTAAGTTTATCCCAAGATAATTTACTTACTTCTTCCTTTTTGAGGGATTATGGTCCTATTTATGGTTATGGGTCTCGTTGAAGCAGTTCTTCTGTTAGTAAATATTAATAATATTATAGTAGACGGATTTAAAAAATGTTTACTCGAATATTTTTAGCGTATGAAGATATGTCGCGTCAACCGAGAATATTATCATTATTATTATTATTATTATTATTATTACCAATAATAAATAATTTTTTATTAGCAAAAACGACAACATTGACATATTCGACGAACGATAAAAACTCGACTCTTATTTTTTTGCCTTTTTTCTGGCTGGTATTCATTTTTACACCGACGGCCGTTTCGTGCGATCTCTTTCATATATCGAGAAGTCTGCCGAAAGTCAAAAAATAAACAAGTACGAATAATACATTTTAAACGAAACGATTTAACGCGTGTACATTTCGTTCTACTATTTAGGGGCGGGGTCGAAAAAGTAAATAAAATGAATATATTGACATAATCATCGTAATCGCGTTACGTCTTTGATTCCTAAACATTGCGTACACCGACATCTATAATCGTCTGCTCCTCGCAACATCCGCTATGTCCTTAACAGTTTTTGGCTCCGTTACTGGTGTTATCATCATTTGCTGTCTTCTTCTTCCCCGTCGATTTTCTACTAAAAAAAAAAAAAAACGAATTAAAAGAATATCCAGTTAAGAATCCGAGGAAGTCGACGAATAACCGAAAACTTGAATTATGTTGCGAGTTTTTCTTCACCGACAGACTAAATTGTCTGACGAATAAAGGAACATAGCAATAACGAAGAAGCCCGTATATAACGTATATTGTACAATTTCCGGAGATTCGGATTTGTTTCCGTAACGATATAGGAACATGATGGCGAAACAAAAAAAAAAAAAAAAAATTGAATAATGAAATGAGTTTTGATCGATAAATTAACATTTTTAAACATATGAATAAAATTTTATTTTAGAAAATATCGCGGACTATTAATTTTTACATAAAAATTAACCTTTCGGTGCCTATCATGGACATGAAAAAAATAATTTCGAATCTTTTATGAGATGTAAGCAATACCACATTGTTTAATAATATAATAGCGTAATTTTATATATATATATACATATGTATGTGTGTGTGTGTTTTCGTCGAATAACATTAAATTCATATTTTAGGTGAAAGCGAATGGACTATAAAAGGTATATCACTGGCCGTAGCTGTTGGTAATGTGTCCAAGAGTAAACCTTCTTTAGAATTTTTACAGTCGAAATACAAAGTTCTGTTCGTTGATGTCAGCGGCTTTGTCAATCTTGCCGGCCTAGTAGAACCGATGAATTATTTTCAAGTATTGAATTATTATTTTTAATATTTATTATTATTAATTATAATTACGATCACCATCATCGAGCGCTAGTGCAGTTGTTAGATTTTGTTTTCCAGTTTCGTTCTATGGGTTTTCCATCGGTGTCAAAACAGATAAAACTAAGATATGCTCAGTTGAATTCGTTACAGTGCCAAAATTTATAAAGCGTCATTGTCGAATACAGTCGTAATATATATATATATATATATATATATATATATATATATATAGTATATATTATATATAGGGTCGATATATTGTTGAATCTTTTGATAGCCCTATTGAAAATTGATCTAAAAAAAACTATAAACACTTAATACGTTACATTATTAGTAAGAGATACGTGTGAAAATTATATTTATAAGTAGATTACATATGTGTTAGCATGTGTGTAATATATATGTATTGTAACAACCATGCTTGTTACATTGTTTGTATTAGTGAGCAGTTAAAAGTGATAAATTAAAATTAGAATTAAAATGTATATTTGGAAGTTTAAATTTAATAATATGTACGTGAAGGTAAATTACGAGAAAAGAAATAATGGACTTATATATGTATATGTGTATGTACATCCGGTCGGCGTCGCGAACGTGACTTTCCCAAAGGAAATATAATGAAAAAAGGAAATATAATAAAAAGGAAATAGAATGGAGCTAGAATGATATAAGTATAGATATATATGTATTGGGGAAAGCACACTGGCGCCGATAAGATTAGGGTTGTAAAAGATTCGTCAAAGTTAATATAGAAAAAGTGTCGAAAGGATATATATATAATAAATTAAGAATCGACATGGCAAGAGCAAGGTAAATATAGCTCATAAAACGGGCTCAGTCGGCATTTTGGTCGAAGACCAAAAGAAACAGCTCCGAATTTTCTGATTGGCTATCCCAAAAGAGAAATCGGAGAGTTCCGCCGAAAACAGTCAATTTAGGAAATTTCTAATATAGAATTCCTAGAAAAACAAGTATGTTGGGAATATATATATATATGTTATGTTACCTGATGCTGGCTGCCGTACTAATAAATATATATAAGACTATATATGTATGTATACATAAGTATATAACCTTAAAATATAAGGGACCACGGAACTTGTCCTTGGTTCAACTATTTTCATCGAAAACAGACAAAAAACCAAAAAGAATGAGAAAAGGTCGGACAACAATAAAATTGAAAAGAAACCGGCATTTCGTAAAAAGTAAAAGAAATAATAAGTATAATAACGATAAAATACCTGTATGGCCTCCTGAGTCCTGGAGAGAAATAAAAATACGAGTTTTGTCGGAGTTTAGTTCGCCAGTTTCGCTAGTTGAAGTTGAGTTTTAGTCAGTCAGTCAGTCAGTTTTTGAATCGAGTAAGAGTAGGTCGAAATAGCGGTCACGTTAAGTCGGATAGTTTTCGAAGAAGTGAGGATGGATCGTCGGGACTTCGATCGTGAAGCCCATCCATCCAGGCTAGGGACAGTTCCGTTTATTGTACTATATTTATAATTTTTAGAAAAGTTCATTATATAATATATACGTATTTTAAAAAGTTAAATACTAAAAATAAATGTAGCCGAAAATCGGGCCCGTTCGATTCGTAATTAATTGTATCTCTAACTGAAATTAATAAAATTTCGATAAAATAGAAATCGCGTTTTTTTTTCTTTTTATTAATTTATTTTATTATATTAACGGTCGTGGGCCAACCCACGTGGCATCCCGGGCATACCTCAAGGAAAACAAATCAGAAAGTCGGTAACGTTATATTTTTAATATTTGTATTTGAATATTTGAGTATATAACGTAAATATATATATATATGTGTTAACGATCTGTATGTATATGTATATGTATTTATATGTATATCGTACGGGTCGTTACAGTATATATATATATATATATATATATATATATATATATATATATATATATATATTGTAACGACCCGTACGATATACATATAAATACATATACATATACATACAGATCGTTAACACATATATATATATATTTACGTTATATACTTAAATATTCAAATACAAATATTTTTAATATTTGTATTTGAATATTTGAGTATATAACGTAAATATATATATATATGTGTTAACGATCTGTATGTATATGTATATGTATTTATATGTATATCGTACGGGTCGTTACAGTATATATATATATATATATATATATATATATATATATATATATATGTGCGTTGTGTGCGTGTATGTGCACTTGTTTGTATCGGTGTGATGTGTACAAGTGTAATTGTGTGTAGTGTACTTATATGTGTATATATGATTAAAATGAAATATTATTATATTGTTGTTATTTTTTTTCTTCCTTGATTTTTTTTTTTTTCATTATTTAAGTCGTTCGTTTTTATTTTTACTTTCTAGTTTTGTAGAACGTACGGATAATTTATTTCCTTTAATTTGTTTTGTGTCGTAACAATGTAATAAATTATAAAAAAAATCGAACCTGCTGTTAATTTGCGGATTCTGTCATTAACTTATTTTCTTGTTTCTGGTAAATTTAAATAAATTGCGTAAAAAGTTATTATTATAAGTTTTTAATTATAACTCGTGAAAGTAAAACTAGAAAACCACGTCCATTGGATTTGTAAAAATTCTTAATTTAAATATTATAGCCGCATACAGTGTCCGTGTACATAAGTGCAACATTATTCAATTCGTTACCTTGCTTGCTAAAAATTGATTTTAAAAACCCTATAAACTTCGTCATAAGCTATTAACTCGTTTTATCGCGAACGGTGATGTGCGACCGAGAACGAAGTAAAATCATAGAAGTATATTATCGTTTGTTTATTGGTTTATAAACCGCGATACAAAAGTCTAGTCGCAGCAATACGCATAAAATTATTTATCTATAATACGCGTAACACTATTAACATAACGGTCAAATGACTTATAAACGTTATCTGAATTTAATGCTATACAATTATTTAATTTCGTATAAATTATTTATTATCGAAGCCGAAAATTTACTTATTTTCCTATATCAGCGATATGTACGAACGTTCGAAAGAAAATGTTCGATCGTATCACCGACAGAACTACAATACGGACAACAGTCGGATGGTGTTATGGCAAAACACTTAAAATACTCTCTACCGTGTTCAGACTGACTGGAAAAGAAATTTACATCCAAATCATCTTTAATCCTAAATCTATTTTCAGTACTGTAAAAAAAAAAAAAAAACTTTTTTTTCTTTTAACGAGTAGTTATTGCCCCGGCTACGAATTAATTAGAAGTGATTACACAGTTTAGAATTTATTATGAATTTGGTGAGTAGGAGAAGGTTGTTTACATCCGGTATATTGTTCTTCAGCTGATTGCACCGATATTGAGCAAATTTCTGACGATATGGTAGACTGTTAATGAAGAACAGCACAATTCGCATACTGGTGGTGGTTCGGCACTCAGTAGATAGAAGCCAGCATGTGACCGATATATACTCTGTTGACAGCTGTTTCCAACCTCGGTGAACAAATTTTACCAATTTTTGATGGTCACGTTGTTAAATCCTTCTTTATATTTCCAAGTATACTCGGCCGAAAATGGAAGGACCGATTTCACGCGTGTAAAACTTGAAAGTCGTTCTACCGTGCAAACTATTAATCCATCTATTCTGCTATATTTCTAAAATTATTACTTTAATTTTCTAAAGGAATTCTTATTTTACACCTATGAACGATATTAATTTCTTTTTTATTACGAACCTGTGGTGCTCATTTTGACAAACGTTAAAGAACATCGCAATATTTATTTAAGGTCATTTTATATTCACTTATCGCTGGCATAGAATATTTGTATTTTATATTAGCCGTAATATCGGCGTTTTTTTTTTTTCATTTGATACAATATAAGTGGACTGTTCGGATTATAAGTTTATATACTATTGGCCTTAATAAAATTATATAATTTTAGACGCATCCAAGCAGGTAGGTTCCGCCATAAGTTCTTCAATATTGGTAGCGTATTCTTTATCAATAGAAGTTCAAATATAGAAGGGTATTCCTTTTTCTTTTTTTTTTTTTTTGTATTTGAGTCGGGAACTAAATCGTATGTTGTATATTATCTTCAATATTACATACCTCGCTAACTCGCCTTCTGATGATCACTAAAACTTGGCAACATATTTCGTCGGGAGCGATAATTTTTTTTAATGATAATCACACGAGATAAAATATTATTCTGTATTATTATTATTATTATTATTATTATTATTGCGACAATTTTCCGGTAAATATAGTAATATCATGGCCGTTATTCAACTCCTTTCCTTTTTAGCTGAAGATGCAAAGTCTACGAGCTCTGGAAGTGCTGAAGAATCCCAGTATAACCGCTTTTCATTCGTTGTTTATAACTCCGGTCGATTTTCTATGCCAATTCGATCATATTATTTGGTTAGTAATAAAACGATTTTTCATATTAAATTTTCGTCTATCTATCCGTACGTATTTTTATTAGTTTTATTTTAATCAGTTTCGTCATATTTATTATTAAAATGAATACAAATAAAATTTGACTTGATTTGATTATTATTAATTCTATATGCATAAATAATAAACGTTATTGTATATATATATATATATATATATATATATATATATATATATATATATATATATATATTAATTTTTTATAATGTGGAATGTAGTGATTTTTTTTATAAAAAATCAATTGAAAATTAGTTAAATCACTAATATTTATTTTCTTAAAGAAAACACAAAGCTTTTCGGCATTTACGCCATTATCAAGTGAAATATTTTAAAACATCATAATTTTAAAAATATAAATTAAATATAATTACTTAAAAATATGTGATGATGATTGTGAAAATATGATCCAAAAATGCTGTCTGCTTCAGTTCTGTCTATTTTTTGATTTGTTGAAATTTAATATCGACATATTTTTTTATTAATTTTGTTTTTTTTATATTAATTTTTTCTTCAATACTATTTTCCGGATTCTGTAAAAGTTGTATACTGGTGCAATTTTAAATTTTTCATTTACTATTGCGATGTATGATGTCCAAAAGTAAAATATAAAAATATACAAACACAAAATTTTTTTTAAAAAACACAATTTTACAAGTAAAATGAAAATAAATATTAAAAATCTGTAAAGCTTTGTGTTTTCTTTAAGAAAATAAATATTAGTGATTTAACTAATTTTCAATTGATTTTTTATATATATATATATATATTATATATATCATTCGACAATTTAATCTCTGATTTATTTTAACGTTTATTATTTACGTGTACGGAATTTCTAATTAAAAGCGACGTAACATTTTCGCTATTTATTCTTAAAAGGCGGGTTTTTCTGCGTTTCCAACAGCGATTTATCTATTAAACTTTATAACATAGTTTTTAACAAAATAAAATTATCTTAATTTTAACTATATTGAGTATGTTACAATTAACGATAAACCTATATAAACAGATGTATATGTGTCACCACGTGTAGAGAGTAGGAAAGGTATATTGACAGGAAAAGGATCGATCAATATGATTTCTTTAAAATATTATATTAATAATGATGATAATGCATATAATGTTAAATAAATAAAAGTAATTTTTTCAGTTTCGACGATTTAAAACGATTAGCAAACGCGCTTGGCCAACTTACGTCGATAAATCTCGAATTCTGTAATAATGCCGTTTCACAATTTATTGAACGTGTGTTACCGGTGATCATGAAAGGTGTTACCGATCGCGTAGAACATTGCGTTGTTCGGACATTTCCTCGTACATTAATTTGGGAATTAACTACACCGCCGATAAATTACGAAAAAATTCTGCTCGGAATCAAATTACACTCACAAAATAGTATACGACCTTATGACGCATTACCGCTGAAGAATTTTTCCGATGTAAGCCTATATATACATATTTATATATATATATATATATATATATATATATATATATATATACATATATGTGTGTGTGTTGTACATTTATGTACAAAAAATATTTCGATACCACTCGTGGTTTTTTTTTATGTTTTTTTTTTAAATATCCAGTAATTGTATTATTTCCTTGGAGAACGATTGGAATCAGATCAGTTTTTAATAATTTAAATAAGTGCTTGCTATTATTTTTGGATGAAAGCTAAATATTTAAAAATACAAAATTAAACATTTTTGCGTGCTAGTTTCATTTGAAATGTTTCGTTTATGTATATAATAGGGTGACCCAGAGAAGACGGGCGTCCTTCTTTTTTTTTTTAATAGCGCAGTTGGTAACATTGCTACAACGTCTACTGCATGCCCCACGTTTAATGTAAAAACGAGAGATTCTTTTTTGTCAATTTTCAACTATTACGGCATCCTATAACGAGAAGGAGCGCGCGTTTTAGGTGGAACGTTGTTCTGGTGTGAATCGACACGACAGTACAAAGAGAGTTTCGAACAGAATTCAAGGATACGCGATGTTTGTTTTTTTTGTGGGGGATAAGAGCCGCGTTTACGAAACACGTCCACGAGATCTGGAAGACCCGAAAAGTCGGATTTCTGAAAAAATTTCAAAAATTCAGCGACCTATGCTTGAAGAAAACGTCTTTGAAAATTTTCTAAACATCGAATGAATGTATCGTTGCAAATGGTGGTCATCTGAACGATATTGTATTTCACAAATGATCGTAAGCTAATCTTTCGTTTTCCTATTTTTAAATAGAATTTCATTCGAAAGTTTTGGAGTTTTTGACTTATTCAAAAAACAACAAAACCGTCCGCCTTCTCTGAGTAACCCATATATATATATATATATATATATATATATATATATATATATATATATATATATATATATATGTATGTATATATATATATATGCTTGTATGTGTGTGTGTAAAATACATTTATAATCAATTTGGACAATAGATAATTTAAAATATATTTGATAGGGTATATATTGTCCGACGATGAAGTTCCAATTTACGAATTTATTATTTTTATTGCGTAAATCTTAGCTTCAGATTTTCGAGCTCGCATTTTTTTTTTTTTTTTTTTTTTTTAAAGTAAAATTACGGTCTATTCACATTTTTTTACGCTATACTTTTGTTATGTATAATCTCTGCATTCCGCATTTTTCAAATCAAGTACGATAAGCGTGGGAACAATTAAAAACTCCCACAACCAGTAATAAAAACTTAATAATACAAAACGGAAAATCGCGTAAAAGTTAAAACTTTAGAAAAAAAAATAAGATTTTTAAATCAATAATAAGCAAATAAATAATAAGGAAGGAAAAATACGAAACTGTAAACTCTCTCTTCGAGACGTATGATAAAAATGAAATTATAATAACACGTACAAGAGGTATTAAAATATCTTAACTACATCTTCTTCTTCGTGTCAGCAAAAGGATCTCTATGCATTACACGGTGTTTACTCAGCAAACGCGACGCTGTATCCATCCAGTTGTATTAGGTCATTGAAATTGCACTGCATCTACCCCAGATGGAAAGATGACGGATGGAATGCTACTGGCCACATTTAGAGGAGGAGCTGTCAGAAATTTTCCACTTCCTCGTGTTATCTCCTGTTCGACCAACCATTGTTCGTAGTCTGTTTACCGAGCGCCAGAATAATAACAATATATATATAATATATTACGAAGAAGAAGCAAATGAATTATCTAAATGCCAAAAGTATCGAGATAATAATAAACGTGTCAAAAAAAAAAATAAAAAAAAAATGAATATACGATTTTCTTCTTACGACTCGTCGATAGAAAATCTACTTTTAGAAGAAGAAAAATAAATTTAGAGTCGAAGTATTTATTCCTATTATAGATAAATCGTCGGTCGAATTATTACGTGTAGAAGTAAATAATATAGAGACAAATATTCGATCGATTTGGATTTATTTTACATATTATAGGTACAAGCGATAATAAAGGTAGTAAAATGGAAAATACCGTAGCGACTTTGACAAATTTTACACGGCATCCGAATTTGTACATTTTAAATTTTATTTCACGAATAAATTAAATTACGATCGACTAAATGAATCGAGAAAATCGATAAAGAAGATGCGTGTATGATGACGATATAGTTTCAGTATTTCCAAATGTAGAAATAGCTATAAAAATATTTTTGACCATTTTACACCGACAAACTGTACAGGTGGAGAAAGATTTTTCTCGAATAAAATATGCGCATAGAAGTACGATGACTCGAAAAAAAAAATTTACAGCATTCTCTGTATTGAAAATGATTTATCGCAGTCGATTAACTTCGACGACATAATATGGACGAATTTATAACGCAAAAAGTAAACTCGAAAATGTATGTAATATTTGATTTTAATAAATTATAAATGTTTAATATTATTATTTTAGTATTTAATTATTTCTTTAAATGTGGAAAATATTCAAATCTAAAAATGTACATTTCTACTTTTTTATGCAAAGCGATATTTTCGATATTTACATACAATTTTTGCAGCAATATTTATATTTACATATAATTTTACATTGTATGGAAAAACATTCTCGTTTAAAAACGTTAAAAAGTCTACCTTTACAAGGGTGCCCCAACAATTACGAGCCCCCTGGGCCCCTCGAATGTTTAATCCGGCTCGGAATATTGAACGCTAGCTCATTTTGCGTGCGATATAACGTATATAATGATGTAGATACGATTATGTGTGGTATAATACGTACGTGTTGCGTACGTTTCTTTTTCTCGTCGTAAATTATTGTGTATACGATACGTTTTAGATTCGAAAGATCGCGTTTAATTTATTTTAAATCGATCGATTTGAATTTAATATTTTTTTTTTTCGTCGTCGTTTTTTAAAAATATTTTATATTCATTCGTCCGATTTTTCGGCAGTTGGAAGATTTTCGTTCTTTTTGGGGTGATAAGGTAACGATACGTCACTTTCCGGACGGTACGATAACCGAATCAGCGTTGTGGACGAAGAAACAATCTTTACACAAAGATCTACGTTCGATTGTATTGAAAATTATTAAATACTTATTAAAGGAAAAATTACAAATACCGAAAGATATGTACGTTGCGTTTGGAAATCGAATGGAATCGATTTTACGCAATAAATCGGTAAGAAAAAATATTAATTTTTAACTGAACTAAATTAATAATCAATTACGTAATTATTCGTGAAATATTGTCGACAATTATATTAACCGCGAATGATCTGAAACCGAGAACGAGTTATAATAATTATTATTGTACGCGTATTTATATTTAAAGAGATATTTTTTTTTTGGTTAGATTTACTACTGCTAATATCACTGCTGCGTTTTTTATTTCATTTATTAAAAATAAAACGTATATTTCACTCGTAAAATATAAACTTGAACATATTTCATATCTTTCTATCACGCTATAAATCTTGAAATGTAGTAATCTCTCCTCAACTGTTTAGTAGTGGTGTCCGTGTTTTATATTTTTCTTCTAATACGTTCTAAATTTAATTATCCCTTCTTCCTGTATGGCGGTGCCTCAGATCATTTATTAATCGGACTAGACAGAGTTCATAATCTATGTAGACGAATAATTTTCCTTTTACCGTGCAATTTCATTTCTTCCAACTCACACATCTCTACTATTTCCTAAAAACAAAAAACCTTGATTTCCACTTTGTATTCAAATTTATTAATCGTCCCTTAGATTTTTCTGTACATAATTTTACACGCACACATATATATATATATATATATATATTTAAAATACAATTCATTTATTTTCGTACTTCCGCTACTTGCCATTACCGCACACAATTTTCGACAAACAAATATCTGATACTTCTTTACCATTCAGCAATCTACATCATTATAATCCTAATCTTTCATATCCGTCGAATAGTTGAGGTTTTTCTCTTCACTCAGCTTCGTTATAACAAATAAAAAAGGTTCGATCGTATTATTATATTATTTTAAAACTGATCCGAGATTGTTGGCTATGTGTACATCGATATAACATTCCGATTTTCCCTACCCGTGGTCTATGCATCCTAAAATTCTTTAATTCCAATATTTCGTTTTATCAGATTCGTCGAGCTTTCTTCTTGTACCGAATGAGTTTGTCATTAATCGTTACATCCTCGGTAGTTCGACATTGGACTTATTTGCTACACTCCTCGCACGTTTCGTCCACCGCGCACTTTGGTTAAATACGGTCGTGAAATTGTCGGTACTCTTGAGGATGAAATTTCATGGCTCGCCGGTAGTACCTGTGATTATACAGATACGATTTTCCTTATTTTCTTTATATTTCAAGAATGATTAAATTATTAGCTAACTTCACTTGCTGCATTATCTAACTTTTTCTTCTGCCGCTTTGTGTTTCGGACTATCGTTTACTAAAGTTAACTGTTTCCATTATCAGTTGTTTATATTTCGGTCACAGGCTTCTTTCGGGGCCCGTATGTTCGGAATTGATATTTCCGAGAGCCCGTTTTATCGCCACCCATTCTTAAGTTATTTATGATGTTTTTTTTTTTAATTTCCATTCGTCCAAGCTCCAGCAACTTCATTTTTTTAAATTTCAATCCGTTTCTCTGATTTCACTCTTATTGCAAACCACGTCTCTTCAGTTCCATTCCTACGTTTCATATTTTCGTTTTTCATTAAATTACCTCCTTCGTAATAAGTCGCTTGAATTAAATCTCGATTATTATTTCTGTTTGAATTTAGATTTTATGGCATTATTTATTTTAAATAACTGACAGTTGTTTTAGACGTTCAGTTTTTTCCTTGCGTTATATTTTCTACGTGCGTTTAATAATTTTGCCCGTACTTATAATTAGCCACGTGTTCATTCTATTGTCGATGTTTTGTATTTATTTTTTTCCTTTATTCGTGTTTTTTAGATTTTATTTTAATTTTATTTTTTTTTTTAGATAGCGCCAGTTTTCATAAATAGATCTATTACTTTGTGTTCTTACAGAACAAAAATATCTTCTTTATAGCTGATATATTTTTCCATATATTATAATTTAGTTATTAATCGAGAAGCCGTGATTCTGATAATTAAATAAATCATTCTCCTTTCTTTCTTTGCGACTAATATGATTTATTAAAATTGTGTATAATGGTGAAATATTACAAATATATATATATATGTATTCTAATTTTTATTAACAATCGCAGGCGGATTTAGCGAATATTAAATACGGTACGGGGGAAGACGCGACAATTGCAGTGATAACAGCGTTCAACAAACTATCGGTTATTCTGCACGAATTGAAAGATCTCGAGTTGAATATTTCATCTATAGAAGGAATTTCACCGGTCTTTCGTTATACTGATCCAGCGCCTCCTTTACCGTTCTATTTGACAAAGAAATTACGCGCGAAAAATGTTGAAAATCCAATTACACGAAAATTAGTTTCCTGTATAAAACCGAATAACGGTAATTTTTATATATGACGATAGAATTACACGTACATAACTAAAACACGTTCGGAACAATCAGCGATAGAATCGATTCAGATATGCGAAAATTTTAACGATCGCCTATAAACAAATAACTAAGAACTATACCGATTCGATGACGTTCTCATCAGACGTAGAGCCGAGCACTCTTATCTGTCGATTCTTCTCTAAGTATTATTATTTCAGCTTTTCCGGTTTCTAATTTTTCTTTATTTACTATTTATACGGGTTTCCGAGAAGCCGGTATGGAAATGTGTACGTTTCTCTATTTAAATAACTTCGCAGATTTGTTGCTATAATTTGTAGGTTGCGCACGGATCGTTCCCGTATAAAGTTAAAGTTTTTAGATAATCAACTACAATATACCAGAGACGTATTTCCCCATAAATTTATCCGCCTTCTTTTTAATGGTCGTCAATTTTATTATAATAGACAAATGCTTTTTAATAAACCGATATCTTTCGCCGTTTTTCCTCCGGACGACCCAGAGAAGACGGACGGTTTTATTGTTTTTGAAAACTACTCGACCAAAATTTTTGAATGAAATTCTATTCAAAAATCGGAAAACGACAGAATAGCTTACGATCATTTGTAAAACATAATATCGTTCAGATGATTTGCAACGATATATTCATTCAGTCTTTGGGCGTATGTCGCTGAATGTTTGAAATTTTTCCAGAAATCCGACTTCTTATGTCTTCCACGTGGATGTGTTTCGTAAACGCGTCTTTTAAGGTATCCCCCAACAAGAAAAAAAAAATTGCGTAACTTTGAATTCTTTTCGAAACTCTCTTTGCACTGTCGTGATCGGTTCACTTCAAAAAAAACGTTCCACTGGAAATACTGCTCCTCGTTATAGAATGCCGTGATAACTGAAACTGAATAAGAACCAATCTCTCGTGATTACATTAAACGTGGAGCACGCGGTTTTCGTTGTAGCGGTGTTACCAACTGTGCTATTCGAAAAACAAAACCGTCCCTCTTCACTGGGTCACCCTATATTCTTATTTTTCTTTTTATTTTAAGGTGCAACATTATTTAAAATTGTAATTTGATTAAATTAGAATCTACTGGCCACAACGGTTTAACTATTGATCTAAAAAAAATCATCATTCGTCTAGCAATTTTACTGACAGTAAATTTTATAACTATCAAAAATATACGTACATATATATATATATATATATATATATATATATATATATATATATATATATATGCGTGTATATGTAAATATATATATATGTGTGTGTGTACCTGTGTATTCGTTGCAGTTATAATCAAATTTATCAGAAGCGGTAAATGGTCACAAGATCGAGATGTTATAAAACGTTTAAAATCCGCTTTATACGTTTCATTAAGTGAAAAATTGACAAGTACACACGAGTTGAAATGCGTCGTAAATTCGAATTATATCGACGTAGTGAAAGTAAGTTTTATAGTCAGATTATAATTTTACAATTATTACTTATTATCCACGTTTATTGTTCAGATATTTATATATCGATAAATGTGAAATTAAAATGTCGTTATTTTTAATTTCATTATTTAATCATTAAAAATAAATAAATAAAAAAATAAGCTGGTGAAGTAATTATTACGTTTTTGTGCGAATTTTGCTCGTAAATAAACGAAATTATCTTTTTATTCTTGAATTAATTTCTTTATTTTATCGGTACTAACATTTTAATGTGTAATATATATATATATATATATATATATATATATATATATATATATATATATATATATATATATATATATATATATATATATATATATATATATATATATATATATATATATATGTAAACAGACTAATTATTAGTTGTTGTTTTTAATGAAAATATCCCCAAATGATAATAAGTTATATATAACAACGAATAACATATATAAGATAAACTAAATATAAAATAAAGTTAAAAATTAAATTTCAGTTGGAGGGACTAACAGATAATCTAAAAATGTATGAAATTTGTGAAGTGAATCACGTAATCGTACAGATTTTATAATTTCGTCGATAAAAATTGAATCTATTTTTTTACAACACAACTATATATAATCACGGTGTTTTCTACAAAATCAATAATTTATTCTAGTAAATAATATACTAAGAATCATCTTATTCGAAATCCGACTAATTTTTTATCGGTTCTAGTGAAACTTACTAATATCGATATACATTCAAACTTTCCAGTCGGTTTAACAAAATTGATTAATATCAGATAATCTAGAATCGTTTGAAATTATGTGAAACGAAGTAATCGTACTTAAATAAACTAAATATATATTTTAATACAACGTGAATATTGTGTAGTCGTTGTTTTACAAAATCAATAATTTATTCTAGTAAACATATAATTAAAAATCGTCGTTTTCGAAATTTGACTAATTTTCTATCGGTTCTAGCGAAACCTACTAATATCCGATATACGTTCGACTACTTTTCAATCGGTTCTAACAAAACCCGCTAATTTAGAATCTAGTAACAGATATTAGTCGAAATGTAAATAAATTCAATCGAACTTACGTCATCTGATTTAAAAGTAGTCGATTTTTAATTCTATAACACATCACACACACTTCTTATAATGTACAAATTAAATAAAACATTAAATTTACTCATAATGACAACATAACATCTTTACACGATGTAAGCATTGTATATAAAGAAAGATGAATATTTAATAAATTACATTAATAAACAAATTTTAAAAACATATTTTCAGAAAGCGACCGATTTATTCGATTATTTTAGAAAAACCTAATTAGTCGATTATTTAAAAATAGCCTAGTCATAAGTCGGTTATGCCCATCACTGACCTATGTATAATGTCTGGTATCAAAAACGCTGTAAATGATTTTAAAATAATTATCTGAAGATTTAAAACTAAACTTAATTTTAAAAATAAATAAATAATTAAAATAAATAAAAACTTGACGACGTGTTTAAAATTATCGCAATTTAATCTTTATTAAACAAAATTAATTTATATGTAAACGGATATTAGTAGTTATTTTAAAGATTTGCACATCCAGAACATATAGCATCGGTCTCACTGGATATACTACATGTAATATCTGTCGATATATATTTAATACTCGGGGGTTAGAATTTTCTACGTTAAATCCTGTTAATATTTAAAAAATTTTAATTTGTATTTTTTCAATTTTACCAATTTTAAATTCCTTACTCGATTAATATATGTATCACTTATTCTCCTTCCTAGACGATAACTCAATTACTAAGTATAGATACTATTATTAGAATAATAGAACATATGTAAATATGCATTGCAGTTTGCTCTTGCAATTTGTCCAGCCGAGTGGACATCAGGTAGAAATGATACGACATTCTATTTAAAATAGAGTATATGTGTGTGTGTGTGTGTGTATATGTTTTGTATATATTTTTTAATATTTTCAAGAATATCTGATAGCTTCCATCGTTGAACAACAACTGTAGAACACTCATATTTTTCTTTGTTTCTTTTAAAGATAATACAAAAAAAAAAACTAAACAAATAAACAACGCGATAATAGATTTTCTTATAATTCTTCTTCTTCTTTTTTCGTTGATAACCGTGCCGTGTACTGCTACTAAGGCCAGAGGCACGGGAGGAATTTATATTAACGGGTAGATTCTGGATAAATGAAGGAAGGCAAGGAGTCTAGATTCGGATGTAGGAGAATGCTGTAAAATATTTGGGAGAGAGTTTGGAAGGTTTGCAATTGTACGTTCGGAGGAATATAACGGACAGGTAGTAAGCAAGTGAGGAATAGTTAAAGGAATATTGCATGCGGTACATTTTGGTTGGTCACTATTAGTAAATAAGTGCTTGTGAGTAAGCAGTGTGTGGCCTGAGCGTACACGGCACAGGACTACTTCGTTTCTCCTGTTTGAGTTTTGACATGTAGTTGACTTTATCCAGTTGACGTTGTATTGCTGCAGGTTTGAAAATCCTTCGTTTGCTCTATCGGATAATTTAGATCGTATGGTGTGAAGGAAGTCCTTCGTTGGAATTGGTATAGCGGGAATAGGTGATATTAGACACGCTTCTTTTGCGGCTGCATCTGCACTGTCGTTTGATCCCACGCCGTTATGCCCTGGAATCCAGAGGAGAATAATTTTTCCGGTAAACTCTGATGCGTTGGCTAAGATGGATTTGGCCAAAGGATGTTGGTGGTGTGATCTGTTTTGGAGACTTTTAATGGAGCTCAAGGAATCGGTGCAGATAACAGCATTGTTTTTTAGTTCTTCAATAACCACATCGACGGCAATTGAAATTGCGTACAGCTCTGTAGAAAGAACGTTGAAGTTTTGTGGAAGCGGAAATCGAATTACATTGTTTGAATATACAACTGCGCAACCGCACTGGTTGTCTCTTTTGGCACCGTCCGTGTATAGGATGTTGTAATGATTGAAACGCTTTATTAAATTTTCAAAGGAGGAATGTAGACGACTTTGAGAAGTAGGACAACATAGTTCCAGGAGAGAGGTATCGAAGGATAAAGGATGGGACGAGACCGGCGGTATTGGGAAAAGGATGTTGCTGTAGAAGTTAGGTAATGAGGTGCATAGTTTATTGTGTAGGATGGATTTGACCTTATACTGGAGCGTGGATTTTAAGTATGGTCGAGTAAGAACAGAAGGTAGAGAAGTTATGGGCATGGGGAGGTTAGGAGTTGTATGAATATGAGTGTGGAATTTTAGGAGTAAATAGGCTTGGTGTAGGTCTGGAGGATATTCTTGTGCTTCATAAAACAGATTATTTATGGGTGTCGACCGAATAGCGCCTAAAACTAACCTTAGAGCTGAGTGGTGAATTGGATTTAATAATGTTAACACTGATTGCTTAGCTGATGAATAAGCCGGGAAACCATAATCGCATTTAGATTTTATTAGGGAGCGATATATTCTCAAAAGTGATGTTTTATCTGCGCCGTATGTTGTGTGAGATAGCTTCCTGAGAAGGTTTAATCGTCGTGAACATTCGGTTTTCAAGTGGTTGATGTGCATTCTCCAATTTAATTTTTCGTCAAATATCAGACCTAAATATTTGGTGGATGGTGTAGAATTTAGTATTCTGTTATCCAAAATAATATTAAATTGATGAGCGCAATAGCGAATACGGCAGAAGTGCATTACTTTGGTTTTTGCGGGTGAAAAAGATAATCCATTTTCTTTTGACCAGTTATTGAGCTTATTAGTGACTTCTTGAAGAACTGTTTCGCCTGTTCTGAGGTCGTTACATCGGACAAATATTGTCAAGTCGTCAGCAAATAGGGACTTGAATACTAAAGGAGGTATTTCTTCAACAATAGAGTTTATTGCGATGTTAAACAGTGTTGGGCTTAGAACCGAGCCTTGCGGCACACCGTTGATGATGTCATGAAGGCTAGACACGGTGTCTCCTAGTCTAACAAATAACCTGCGATGTTCTAGGAAATTTTTTATAAAAACTGTCATGCGTCCACGTATGCTCCATTTCAGTAGTTGTTGGAGAATTTTTTGATGATTGATTGTGTCAAATGCCTTGTTGAAATCATAGAATATGGCTAATACATGCTGCTTTCTTGAGAATGCTTCAATGATTGTATTTTGAAGGTCTGTTGTCGATCGCAAGGCTTGGAATCCACATTGATATTTTGATATAAGTTTTTGCTTGTGTAGAACCCATTGTAATCGGGTATTTATAATTTTTTCCAACACCTTACAGAGGACAGAAGTTAAGGAAATGGGTCTATAGCTCTCCAGCTGAGTTGGGTTTTTAGTTGATTTTAAAATTGGAATCACTTCTGCTATGCGCCATGAATCTGGGAAAGTACCAGTGAGCCAAAATTGGTTGAAAAGTTCCAGCAACAGAGAGATTACTTGATTTGGAGCAAATTTAAGCATGTTAATGTGAATTTTATCACAGCCTACAGCTGTCGGTTTTGTGTTCTGAATAGCGTGATGTAGCTCTTCTAATGTTATTGCTTTATTATAAGGTTCGTGAGAGTCATCATCAATACAGAGTGGGGCTGCGTGATTAAGCGATTGCAAAGGCTTGTTTGAAGCAGCTGCGAACTGATTGGCAAATTCTGCAGCAGCTTGGTTAGTGTTAGCAATTTTAACATTGTTAACAATAATTAATGATGGTCTATGAGAGTTGTGTTTCCCTTCGAGTGAGTTAATTTTATTCCATATCACTGAAGGGTGAGTTTTGTATGTAATAGTTGAGGTGAACTCTTTCCATGATTGTTGTTTTGATTGCTTCAACACAAATCTAGCTTTTGCTCGTTCTTTTTGGAAGGTAATATGATTTTCCATTGTAGGGTGGGCTTTGAGAAGCTTAAGTGCTTTTCTTCTAGTCCTTATTGCCTCGGCGCAATTTTCGTTCCACCAGGGGACTCTTTTGCGTTTGTTAGATCTTTTGTGGGAAGGATGAGTTGTGCAGCGGTAAGCGAGATTTACTAGATGACCTGAAAATGTTTGAATTGCTAATTGTGGATTTGTATTATCAGTAGCAGGAAGAGATGTGTTTTTCCATAAATGGGAGTATGTTTCCCAATTTGTTTTTCGGTAATTGCGATCAATTTTATGTGTAATACTATTTATGTGTTCCTTAATTAACCCTGTTACTAATATAGGGATGTGATCACTTCCTGCTAAGTCATGGTGGTAGTAGACTGATATGGAGTTTGATATCTGAGATGATGTAATGACTAGGTCTAAGGTTGACCACTTTTTGTAACTGAAATTATAATGAGTTGGATCAGAGTTCAGAACTGATAAGTTAAGGTTATCTACAAAATCTTCGAGGACATTTCCTCTACTACATGTGTACTGACCACCCCACAAAGGGCTATGAGAGTTGCAATCTCCTACTATAATTAAAGGTGAGGGTAGATTATTAACAATTTGATTTAACTCCGATGAGTTTATACTTTCATTTGGCGGAAGGTATATGCAACAGATAGTGATTTCTGGATCCAACTCGACACGTATTGCAAGGATCTGAAGAGTGGTTTGAAGAGGGATTTGTCTGAAGCTGATAGAGTTTTTGATGGCAATTGCTATTCCTGCATGAGCAACGTTATTTAGGTATGGAACTTTTTTAATAGTTGAATAATTGGAAAGAGTAATGGTTTGTTGGGTTTGTAGTCGTACTTCCTGGAGACATATTACTAAAGGTTCGTAATTTGAAATTAGGATTTTGAAATCTTCGTAGTGCCTGTAAAAACCATTTCAGTTCCAGGAAAGAATATTTGGTTTACTATTCATCTTGAGGGATTTTATTCTCATTTTCAAGATGGTTTGCGAGGGCATTTATTAATTTAGTAAATCTTATTTTAGTTCCCCTGTGTGCTATTAAAGGGTGACAGTCTTTGATTAGATTTATTAAGTCACGAATATCTGCATTATATTCTTTGGCGATTGCTATGGGATTGCTATGTTTTGTTTGACACATGTCATAAAACAGAGAGAAATTTGAGAAGGAAATAGTAGTATTTTGATTTTCCTTAAAATAGGGTTCTAAAGGGCAAAGGAGCTGTTTTAGGCTAGGCTTGGAGTTTTGGTCTGATTGGGGTCCCTCTTCTGATGCATCAGTTTGAGAAGTGTCCTCTGGATTTGGTGCTGAGGAGAAACTGTTTTTCTTTTTTCTTTTTCTTAGTTTTGGTTTATGTTCAACTTTTGCAGAGTTATTATCCCCAGTGAGCACATCAGTTGTATTTGAGGAAGACTTTGACAAGGGTCGTTTATTTTGTTCCATTTGATGCATTATTGTTTTGATGTTAGTTGCAATGTTTACTCCATTCAGATTACTTGGCTCCATTTTTCTTTGAGTTGGTGGAGAAGGTTGATTTGGTTGTGGTGGCAATGGAGTCTGTATTCTTAGTGGATTCCTTAAAAAATTCATACCATTTTTATTTATATTCTCAGAGTCGGGATTCATTTTACAATCATTAGCCTTGTGGCCCCTTGTGTTACACTTAAAGCAAACGAAGTCATCGGCCGAGATAAATACACGATGGCTTCTATCATTTAGATTTAGTGTGAAAGAATCTGGCAAGCTTAAGTCCTCATGATTTGATATATATACCTGACGTCTCCAGCTGACAATGTGTCCAAATTCTTCATCCAGAGGCTTTACTCTAAGTAGAGATATGTGCGATTCAAGTTTCATATTTAAAGCTGATATTAGGTGTTTCTCTAGAATTTCATTTGGAATTATTGGAGAGACGTTTGATAAAATGATTTTTGTCGAGGGGGATTTTAATTTGCGAGCTTTAAGGAAATGACCGTTTATTTCGAAGCCACCATATGATGAAATAAATTTATGGACAAGATGCGCGCTTGACAAAAATACAATTATTCTGTCACCACTGACTCGTGATGCTGCTATAATGTTTTTTGCCCCTTCGACTACATCTTTTAGAGCGGATAGATAGTCTATAATTTTATAGTCCAAAATATGGTTAAAAATAATACCCTGTTCTTCTGTGGGGTAGGCAAAATTTTGAATTGGCTTAATTTTATTTTGTTTTACTTTATCAGCGAATGATAAATTGTTGGACGATTCGATTTTATGTAAGACGGAATAAGAGGAAACGTTGTTACCTGTGTAAGCTGTTGATTGTGTATCTTCAGATGATTGTTGTAGTGCTGCGGGCGGTAGTATGGAAGAAGAATAGATCGATTGTTGGTCGGCCATATCGAGCCGACCGTAGAGTTAGCCGATAACGATTTATCGGCTAATAATAGTAGATAGCGATGTAAAACCGGTTCGCGATAAAAGGAATAGAAAGATGACCTTATCGAAATTAAACTACAACGCGAAGTTGATACTTGAAAAAATTAATACGGAAACACGTAGACGATAAATCACACACCGAACGCGGAACAAAACAACGTTAATACGGAAACACGTTAATTTTCTTCTTATAATTTTTTATAGCGTACTATAGATTATTCTTATTTTTCATTTAAAAAATACAATTTTTAATATACATTTGAATTATGTGCGTGTAGGATGGTTTCGTTTTTCGATTGGAAATTTACTGTCCGGCCGAAGTTAGCGGTATTAAGAAGCGAGTTAAATCGGACGGAGTTGTCGAGTACACTAATACAAAGGAATCTCTTCGATTGGAAAAATTATTTGTAGAATTACCGTTGTTAACGAGATATTTACACGCGTATGTTATTTTACGATATGCACGTTTCGTCGATTTCATTACGTGTTACCTTAATTTATAATTTTTTAAGTCATATATATAACGTAGATTTCGATTTTTAAAGCACCTTTTTAAACGATCACCTCCCTAATAAATTAATATGTGCGTAATATAACCAACCTGTGTGGTTGTTTTTTTTTTTAACAAACATCGTACCAGCATTTAAGTGCTGCAAATAGCGCAGATCCGGATAAAAGAACAGGTGTTAATCTAATCCATCCATTAAAGCGCAAAATTGTGAGAAAAGGAGAAGTAATGCAGGATGGGAATGGAATTGAGAATGAACGGTAGTAATAAGAATAGTAAAATACAATATAGTTAATAAAAAGACGATCGTCCGAAGAAGAGGAATAAAACCGGAGTGCGTTAAGTGATCGGAATAGCATCGAGGTGCTACTTTCTTCTCAGACGCCTTGGCGGATTATCTGGAAGACTTGTATGCGTCCTGTGGATGATGAGATTATTGCTATCTTCGAACTTGTCAAATAATCTCTTGTATTGTTGAGTGTGTATCTCACTGACATATGGAATCGTTCGGTCATTATGTAATGTCAAAATTGAAGACGTACACTCGAACCGACGTGATAGTACGAAGTATCTTTGGTATTCTTCGAAGATTACTCTTTTACAGGTACTTCCGTACAGCTCTATTCTATAACACCAAATGGGGGGGGGCGATCGTTGAAAGGGTAGAGATAGTACGTTTAGTAGCTAAATTTAAAATAGATTTCCGTTCTAGCAATGGATGTAATAATTTGGCATGAGTGATGATAGTTCTTTTAAACCGGTGCTACATGTATATGTAAGTCTGTTGTCTATATTCATACCAAGGTAACGTACCGAATCTGCTTGGGTAATTTCATCATTATTTATTTTTAGAGCCAGATATCTGACTTTTCTATTTATGTCGTCACTTATTCGGGTTAAATAGCAAGCGCCAGCTTTGTGATCTTCGAACGAGATTTAAGTGATTCTGAACTGCTATGTTTGTATACATTGTATCTGAGTTGAACGCGAATATAGCTATATCATCGGAAAATGTTGCTAAGATATAGTATGACTTTTTGTCGGCTGCTTTATAGATTGTGTACAACAACGACCCTAGCAAGAGCTATGTTGCGGAACGAACGATAGAATTTTTTATTCTTCAGAGAAACGATCATTAATTTTAACGACAAATATTCTATCGGGTAAGTAGGCGTGAAGTAGAGCAGATAGATCGGAGGGAAGAAGTGGTTTTATTTTAGAAAGTAGCCCTGGATGGCCGCACTTTGTCAAACGTTTGCGCGATATCCAAAAATACAGCTGAACATACTTTCTTTTTCTCCGACGTTGAGCAGATCGCGTCAATCAGTCGATGGCACTGTTGTACTACCGAAATTGTTGGATCGGTATTCATTAATAATACCTTTGATCGGTTTAATTTTCGTATTGATTGATTTTAATTTTTAATATACTTTGTAATTTCTATACCGAACCGATAATCTTGAACATAATCGATAATTACGTCTAATTTAAAATAACGCTAACTAATTGTTCATTTTTTTTTTCCGGTAATTATTTCACTAATTGTTCCTAATTATTTCCGGGGCAATATTTCAGAAAAAGAAAAAACTGAAAACGTTAAAATAATAATTAATAAGTTTAATTCAGGTACTAAGTTAATACATTTATTGATTACGGGGCGATAATACGAAGTTCGCAGGGTCGGCTAGTATTGTATAAAACTTATGATCGATTAATATATATTTTTCTCAACTCGCGTCGCGAATGTGCGAAAAATTAATTTGTGTAAATTTTACCTATAATTTTTTTATTAGTATTTTTATCGCGTTTGAAAAATTGTTTCTTAACTTTTAATTTATATATATATATATATTATATATATATATATATATGTATGTATGTATGTATGTATATATTCGATGTTTAATTACAGCTTACATCAAGAACATCACGCGTACGGTCCTACCTCTGGTATGGCGAAAATATGGTTTAGTCGTCTTTTAATAGACTACGGTCACTTTCCGGAAATCTGCATCGATTTGTTAGTCGCTTATCTGTTTATACATCCGTATCCTTACGAACCGGTATTGCATCCGCAAATCATGTTTCTACGATTTTTAAAATTGATGGCTTCTACCGATTGGCGTGCCGAATCGATTATAATCAATTTCGATAACATTTTAAAAGGTAACTAGTAAATCCGTATTAAAGCGACGCCATCTTAAATAAGTCTTTATATATTCCCCGTTTAACTATCCGTTCTGTCCGTAACTATTCTTAAGCCGAAACCGAACTGTCGAACAGATTCCAATTCGATCTATTCGAAAGTATAAAAAAAAAACAAAAAAAAAAAAAAAAAAAAAAAAAAAAAAAAAGGGATAACAAATTAAACGATACTAAAATCACTAATAAATGTATTACCGTACGTTACGTTATATAGCAGTGTTGCCAGATGCTTTGAAGTAAAAAGCGGTAGTTGACCCTACAAAAAAACGGTAGAAACGGTAGAATACGATACTCCCACAATCATTGCAAAATCGGGAAACACAAAATATATTGTTTATCTTCCCTTACAAGAAATTATGAAATATTTCATTCTAAACATAAAATAATCAATTTTCGAAATGTGTTTCATCAAATAATTACACAATAGAAGCAATAGAACAAGATATTCATTATTTTTACATATCACTTTTTTTTGTTATTATAAAATTAGAATGTGGAATTAAAAACGTGCGAATGTATGTTTACTTACCAAAATATTTAAGCTGAGTTGACAGGTACATAGTTTTATCAGCGGAGACCGGTGACTAGAATATAATTGTAATAAAGGCTGTGCTCATTGTAGAGTGCGCGAATGGGAAATATAAACACAAAAACCGAACTTATTAAAGAATGAATCGTAAACACTTTTAATCATTGTCGGGTGTTTTTTGTTCGATTGTGTTTCTTCCTTGGGTCGCGTCTTGTAGGCGCCTTCTATTGCGCTGACTGCAACAACAAAAGTGAGCTCTAATATCACTCTTTTTTTCATATATATGTATTTTGTCGCATACCGATCAGCGCATAAAAACTTGAACTGTCTAACCTTCCGGCTGAATCATCTATTTTCTGTCATTCTATATCTCTGCTCCAATTAATACACTAACACGTAGGCAATATTTTAACGAAGGTAAATAGTGATTGAAAAAATGATTAATAGACGTTTTAATTGTTCAAAGTATAAAAAACACGGAAATTAATGAATTAACGTAAATATTGGAAAAAGGCGGTAGATTTATGAAATATTTCGGGAAATAACGGTATGGCGGCAGGAATCTCTGAAAAACGGTAGATCTACCGTAAAAACGGTAGGTCTGGCAACACTGTTATATAGTAGTAATAATACGGTAGGTAAAGTGGCCGCTTATATGAGCTCGATCTCTTATGTCGGTCTAAAAGACATTTGCAGTGTAATAGATTGAATGAAATTAAAAGAATGGATTTATCTAGAAAACTATGGAAGACACTGAATAGAATTAGAACCGGACAGGGTAGATGCGGATATCTAATGCAGAAATAGGGACAACTGCTGCGTGCCAGTAATAATCCAAGACAAACAATGCAGCATATATTGAAAGACTGTATTTGCACCTGTAGGTTTAACATTATATTCGCAATCTTAATGACGGAGCCGTAGACTGGCTAACAAATTTAAAGTTAATTTCGTGTAACTATATATAACCGATGATTATACGATAAGAAGAAGAATAATAGATGCACAAATTTTCGCCCTATACGGAATAATTTTTGACCGTACGAACGCTTAAATCGGACCTCAATTTACCGCAACCCCTCCACCCAAGCTAACACGTCGTGATGTAATACAATCTCATTCGTCGTTTACTATTAGGATATACGTATATCTTACACGTGGTCATTTAATGCGAACAGAAATACCGCCAATCTGTTCGCGCGGCAATGGGATAATTAACAGCGGAGAGCGGAGAATACCTTCTGTTTCGCCGTCACAAATAAGCCTGTGTAAACGTATCGTGAGGTTTAAGACGATTAAATCTACATTTCGTCCTATTCAATAATTACCGCGCTTCCGAGTTTAGGCGAATCTGCAAGTAGAATAAATTTTAAATTTCCCGTTTTAATTTATTTTTTTTTCGGTTGGGTGGGTAAATTTTAATTTATTAACGAAATTTCGTCGTATGTATACGTATTTGACGTCGTTTTTAAATAGACGAAGAATTATTTAAATTACGGTTACAATTGACGAGAAGACAACGTTCTAAATCGGTCAGTTTGATCATTGTGACGCCGTTCGATAAATTAGGCACATTATGGACGTCCGATAATCCGACTCCGATCGTAATGGGCTACATGTCCGAATCGGCTAGTAAAGCTTTGAGTTATCTGGAAGGCGCTCTAAATCGCCCGTTTCGATATTTGGTAATTTTTTTTATACGCAAACACGCATTTCTATTATTTGTTATCGTCGCGATGATCTCTGTGTAGTAATATTTTTAAACTATAAATAATATAATTAATATTATTTAGATATAAGCGGTGTTTTTAAAAATGAATAAATACCGAATAGCTTAAAAAGTAAATCGTAGAACCAATGCGTGCTTGCTGTGTCGGTTCTAATGTATGGAGCTGAAACGTGAACGAAACAAATAAGTCGACGAATTAGAAAAATTCGAACGATACGCGAAATAGTCGCGATTAAATATCACAGACTTCGAGATCTCAAGAACATTGCACGGATTAAATAAAATTAGTACATGTAATAAGTAGAACACAAAATGAAAATGACAATGTATAGACTAGTGGGGGCCGGGCCGATTAATCGTCGTCGCAAGCAAAGGAAGACCTATGACTAGATGGAGAAACGACATTGTGAAAGTAACCGGAATCGAATGAATAAGATAGGCAATTTTGGAACTATTTAAGGAAAACCTACCCCTAGCAGTAGGTTGAGATAGTCATAACGTAATAACGTAACGTATAAATAATATTCGTATGTACTTTTTCCGCCTTTTTTTATTTACAATCTGCACATAGTGCAATAAGTAAATGTGATGAAGGAACGAGAATCAGATACTGTTGATGGTCCGTTGGCCATAACTTATATCTAGCAGGAATGAGAGAAGGAGAAGTAAGAAAAAGTTTTGTCTGTTGGCCAGTTTCTCTTCAACTGACGCGATGAAACGAGTGGCATGTCACGATTTGTCAGTTGAAGAATAGCTGGATTAGCGGCACTTCTTAGTCTGCTGGAAAAGAGCTTTTATCTTTTCTCGGTTACTTCTGAAACAGTTGGTATCCGTAAGTCGGAACGTATAGACTGATTTGACACGAACGAAGGAGCATCTATAATCTGACGTAAGATTTTCGATTTCACTGATTGTAAGAGCCGGATGCTAGCTGGTTTAGCAGTGCCATATAGTTCAATGCCATGAGTTGTACAACTTAATGTTATACGTGTTAACTTTTATATGTACATATATATATATATATGTATATATGAATTTTTAGTTGTTAAAACGAGATAGGTTTATATATATATATATATATATATATATATATATATATATATATATATATTTATATTTTTTTAATATGTTTTGTTAAAAGACAAAAGAAAATAAAAAAACATAATAATTCGATATGTATATAAAACTTTTAAGTAAATTTAATGCTACGGTATCACAGTTGAATTAGCTTAAATACGCGTTACCCATTCTATATTTCCTATACATGATTCAATATAGGATAATATTTTGTTCACATTATCCTTACTAATTTTTAAGTTATCATTAATTTTAATACCAAACTTAATCCTAAGATCGTCAAAACTCGGGCACGAGAACATAAAATGCCTAACGTCGTTCACATTGTTACTACCGCATGATATATACAATCCGGACTGTCGGCTAGATGAAAAACCTATATAGGTATTCACTCAACTTACCGTGGCCTGAAAGTATCTGTGAAGTGTAAAAATTAACATTAATTTGTTTTAATTTAATTCGATCTAAAAAACACGCGGAAAAAATTCGTATGTTTTCCAACCAGTAGAGCAGTTTGTTTCCTGCCAAACTGAAAATAAAGCATTACAAATTTACTTAGGGGATTTTATATGTAGGTGTTTCACCTATTGAGTTTAAATCACTATTTAGGTGTAAACTATATTTTTAAGCGAGGTAATATTACCAACAAATATTCAGAAATAATTGACCGGCCAATTATGTATAAATCTGAAGGAATAATATTGCCTATAATGCTCGCTGCAGTGGTTGGAGCAGTCCTATACAAAGAACAAATGTTGAGCAAAAATTTCCTTTGCTGTTTGTTAACCGTTCTAAGAACTGCAGAATTTTGCATAAACACCGGCACCGTAACTATACGATGATTGAATAAGACCTTCATATAAGATACTTCGTTCCTTGAACTTTAAACCTTTAACATTCGCTTGCAATATTTTCAAAACGTTATATCGCATCTCCTATGTATATATTCAATATGAGAAATAAAAGACAATTTATAGTCAATTAGTAAACCTAAATACTTAATAGTTCTAACATGAGAGATTCGATGATCACTAATTTTAAATTACCGATTTCGGTGACAATTTTTTGCTTACCGAAAACAATAAAATTACACTTATGTAAACGAAAAAGCCAATCCCATGTGATTAACAATTTTTTTTCCAAGTATTGACAAATTATTTCTAACTGCTTATAGTTGTAGCGATTATTTATATGGAACATAACGCAAACATCATCACCATATGATATTAATTCACCATTATTACTGAGAATTGAGTAAAATTCCTCAATTTCGTGAGATAGGTAATACAGTTCTACAGCGTTTACACTTTAAAACTTTCACGGTTTTGACAATTTTTTTTTTTTTTATTACGTAACGTTTCGAAAATAATTACACTTTTCATTTTCAAAAACTCGGAACGGTTGTTGATGCTTACGTATATTTCTAGAATTTAAAAGAACCTAATCTAGCTTTCAAACAAGCGTCCCGCTCTGTGCACATTCGTTTATCGATATTTTCGTCATCGATCGGCGTATGTTAATCTTTGAATGTGATCAAATCATTTTAAAGACATTATGCGCGTGTAATATGTATTGAATAAAACGCTAATGAACGTATTAACATGACGATTGCAACGTAATATGTAATATCCGATTTGTGTGTAAATATCTTGAACGTGTTCTACCTTGAGCAATTTGTTCGTTTTTTATTTCTTACTTCGACTAAAATATTAGTAATATTACGTTTAGACTGAATACATATATATTTCTGATCTAGAATTATACCGCTGTGGCGCGAATGATCAAATAATAACTAAACGGATCGAAGATGGATTACAAATTGATTGGTATTTACACTAACTTACTAACTTACGTGTGACATTTGACACGGTGAATCGTTCGTAACTAAGCGATGAACTCAGTGACGACTCGTGTTTGAAAATTCTAGCGGTTGCAATTACACATCCCCCTCCCTCGCAAACATATACACGCGCAAAAAACGCAACATCGCAAAGTAACATTAATAATGTCAATATAGTCGACAAAGTGTAATACAAATACGAGAAACTCTTTTAAAACTGTAATCAGAACGACTGAAAATTACGAAGCTAAATTATCAGTCCCGAGATAAAAAAAAAAAAAAAAAAAAAAATTATATTACATTAAACCGGAATATATTAAAAATTTATATGCAATTAGAAAAGTATTAAAAAAAAAAAAATACACGATTTGATAAACTCTACGTATAAAGTTATTCTTATTTTTTCACAATTTACACGATGCTCTGAAAATGATCAATTGCCATATAAACAATAAAGCTTCAGTGAGGAAAAAATTCTACGTATATTAAACTGCAGACAGACGATGAAAGAATTCGCACGCGGAAATGTATTAAAAAAAGGGAAAACCGATAAAAAATTCAAAGAAGAACCCGCGTGTTATGAACATGATAATAAGAAAAACCTACGCCGCATCAAGTGTGTGTGTGTGTGTGTGTGTGTGTGTGTACTTCAAGAACTCCGATTGCAAAACGATTGTTGCAACCAGCGGTCGCCAATATAGTCCTATGTAATGCACACATAGTAGTATTACGCGCAAAATTTTCATTTAACGCTGTATACGGCTTTGTCTTCTTCGCATCAATGATGCAAACCACCAACCGTTGTAACTAGACATTTTTAAGAACATTTTAAAGGGTTTTTTTTTTACTTTTTATAATATATTCTACGAAAAATATATAATTAAAATTAGTTTATTTTTTTTTTTTAATCTCTATAAAATAATTATTACATCATCAATTTTTACGCTGCTACAGATATTTCTGGCGGTTGTGCAACTATGCGAACTTTACGTACGAGCCGAGATAAACTTCAGTTACTCGGAGTTATCGGTTATACACGGCATTATTTAAATCTTATCCCGATCCTCGTATATGCTGTGTAATATATAATGATTAAATCGTATTCGCCATTTCGTAGTATCTCGGGGTTCTAATTTAGATCCACCCTCTTTTATTTTCATTAATGACATATCGGTAAAAATCTGTGCTGAAAATTTTACTTGCAGATGATCTCGAAATTTATAGGTCGATATATTCATTATATAAAAGACTGTGTATTACTAAGAAAATATTTGGACGCAGACTTAGATTAAAGACTCGCTTTTTAGCTATAATAAATTTTGTCCTTTCGAGTTAAAAATAAAACTCGACGCTCATTTAATTACTTCGTAATTTATAATTCGTTTTATATTTATATGATTTTTTTTATTTTAATTTTGTGTTATCGCTGCAGAAAATGTTCAGATGTACTCTGAATTTCGATTTAGTAATCCATCTTCAATCTAACTTGAATATCTACAACTCATTCCGATCGAAACTACCGTCGAAAAACTTTAAAGTACGCGACTTAAGACGCGTTTCGGAATTACCGAAAGTCGATTTTAATCCGGTGAAAATATTTTTGAACGAATTAGAAGTAAGAGAATCAACTTATTTCGCTTATTGTAAGGAATAATTTATATATATATATATATATAAAATTAATTATCAATTAGTGTATATAAAATAAATGTACATCTGTATATTAGAGAATTAAACCTATTATCCAGAATTAAACTCTTTCAGTCTCTGTAGACTTAATTTTCGTATAAATACACGTGTTTTTTCACTTTAATCTATTACATTCTTTGCGCATGCAATTTCGTTAAACATGTCAAGTATTTAGATGTCACTGTGGACTCGCGTTTGTCTCGTTCAATAATCATATTAATCGTACTATCTCTTTTCACCTATATTTCATCGAATATCTCACTTCGCTGTTAGAAATAAAAAAACGTCATATTTCTGTTCACTTTATTTTTATACAACTTTCTTAAACAATCTTCAGCTAATTCCGCCTTATTTATACTACATTATTCTGACTTCATTCAGGCCCAGTGTAATTAATAATCAATTTCGAAAAGATTTAAATATCGTTACGCTATTTTAAGAACCGGCAAATTAATTTTAATCCCGACAAAACCAACGCCATCATTTTCACTCGTACGTATCTGATAACAGAATTTTTAATAGCGAATAAACCTATTAATTGCACTAATGAAATACGTTCTATCAAGATGTCTTTCTCGATCGCCGCCTAAACTTCACTCGGCACTTATCTCGTATTAATATTAAAGCGAATAAAGCAATTTCCGACATCTTTAACCCGAAAATCCTGAACTCTCGTCATAAAACGATTCTTTATAAAACTCTTATACGCCCGGTAATATTACTGTCTTCTATTTCAATATATATATATATATATATTCTTTAATTTTCATTATATATTTTAATATAAAATAAATATATTACTATAGCTGCTCACTGTGGTATAAGGTATTTTTGCAAGTATACAGTTGTTTTGTTTTGTTTATTTATAAATAAAACGAACCGAACGTGGTTATCGAATTATGTCAATGGATGGTTCCAACCATTTTCCTAATTACATAATAATAACGGCAAATTTATTTTAATTTAATTTTATTTTGAAAAATTTAGGTATTTTTAATTTAATTATTTTACTAATTTGGGTATTTTTCATTTAATTATTTTAGTAATTTGGGTATTTTAATTTAATTATTTTCGAAATTTGGGTATTTTTCATTTAATTATTTTAGTAATTTGGGTATTTTTCATTTAATTATTTTAGTAATTTGGGTATTTTTCATTTAATTATTTTAGAAATTTGTGTACTTTAATTTAATTATTTTGGAAATTTGGGTATGTTTAATTTAATTGTTTTAGTAATTTTCGGTATTTTAATTTAATTATTTCAGAAATTTGGGTACTTTAATTAATTTAGAAATGCGGGTATTTTAAGAAGAGAATGTTGAGATACCGGTAATGAGCCGTAATAATTTCTAAAATTGTGTTTTTATATGTATTAATCATATGTTATTTAATTTTTAGTTTTTTCTTCGATATTTTGCAGAATTCGTTTAGTAACGCTTGTTTGTTTTTCCACAACAATTACGGCGGTAATTTCGTAGGTATTCTTATCAAACAGCATGTTCATGTATCTGAAAATGTAAAAGTAAGTTTTCCTATTTCCTAATACATATTTTTAAATAAATTCTTTTGTACTTTTGTACTTTTAATGAATTTATGTCAATAAATAAATTTTATTCTTCTTCTTCTAAATAAGGTAACCAGAGAAGACGGACGGGTTTCTTGTTTTTTGAATAACTCAAAAACTACCGGACCAATATTTTCGAATAAAATTTTATTTAAAAATAGGAAAACGAGAGAGATTACCTTGCAATCATTTGTGGAATACAATATCGTTCAGATGACCGCCATTTGCAACGATACGTTCATTCAGTCGTAAGGTTTTCGAACATTTTTTAGAGCAAAAGTCGCTGAATTTATGAAATTTCTTCAGAAATCCGAATTTTCAGGTGCTCCACATCTCGTGAACGTGTTTCGTAAACGCGGCTCTTAAGGTATGGAAAATTATCTCCTCTTCGCTCCGTATATATGATTCTGTGATTCCGCTACCTAGGCATGTACATGGACAGGCGCCTTAACTGGAGTTATCATATTACGCAAACAAAGAAAAATATCATTAATAGGCGCGGAATATTGTATCGGTTCTGAATCTAAACATCAAACGTCAACTGTATCTAACAGTGATAGCTCCTATCTAGAGATACGGATTGGAACTACTATATGGCACAGCTTCAAAATCTAATCTGGCAAAGATTCAGAAAGAACAGTCCAACACGCTCCGTATTATGACATCTGCACCTAGATACGTTTCGAACTTAACGCTACACTCTGATCTGCATACACCATTCCTTACTGATGTCTACTCAGAACAATACAAAAGATTTTTCGAAAAACTACAACACAGTCCAAATCCAAACATCAGTCGCATGTATACGCCAAACAAATCCATCCAGACGTCTTAGACGCAGGAAATGGTGTCCTGATGCTTTACCTATTATACTTAAAGTACATTGTAATTCATAGATTAAACCTTATAGCTAACACTAATATCCACTTTGTCTTTTAGCACGCTTATTATTTCCTAGTCTTTAATCCTAATCTTGCATCCCTCACTGGAGCTGCCAAATTAAAATACTTTATATTTTCTTCACATTGTCTCCTTTCCTATTCCTTACTTTTCCATTTATTTTCCCTTATATTTCTACCGCGAGCATTATGATAATATAAAAAAAAAAATGGTATCCCCACAAAAAACCGCGTAACTTTGAATTCTTTTGAAACTTCGAAACTTTACACCATCGTGATCGATTCACACCGAAAATGAACTGAAATTGAATAAAAACGAATCTCTCGTGTGGTACACTAAACGTGGAGCAGGCAGTTTGCGTTTTAACAGTGTAAGAAACTGCGCTATTTAAAAAAAAAAACGACCGTCTTCTCTGGGTCACCCTATATACTGTCAGTTTGTACACGGACATTTATACTTAATTAAGTCACAATGGTACAATACTGCTTGCCCATATGATATATATATACATATAACAACGTTGATACCTTGCAGGACATGATAACTGGCCTTCACAGTTATTATAAAAAAGCGGGATTAACGATAAACATCAACAAAACTAAGGTCAAATACGCCTCTGAGAATACAAACAAAAATAGACGGGTGGAACAATTCGGTGAATATATATATATATATATATATATATATATATATATATATATATATATATATATATATATATATGTATATAGCGGAAACATGAAGCCTGACGAAATTATACAGTTAAGAAACTTGCCGTAAATCAGAATACTCACGAAAGAGTAATGTTAGAAATTAAGATGGCAGATAGGAAAGCCAGTGCATGTTTAAAACAGCAGAATAAACTATTGGGTGCAGTAGAACGTGCAGCGCGGCTGAAATGGAACTGGACAGGCCATGTAGCAAGAAGAAATAATGAAACGAATAACAGAATGGGTACTAAGGTTAGGATGCAAAAGTCGCGTTCAGCCGAGCACAAGATGGCAGGATGACATAAAAAAAAGTCAGCCGATGTAAAGTAGATGGAAAAGGCCGATGGTCGCCATACATGAAAAAAATGGAGAACGTTTACATCCATGAATGGATCGATATAAGCATATCGTTATGTATATATATATATATATATATATATATATATACGAAAAAATTAATAGAAATATAAGTACACGGAATACATGTTTAATACATACATACGTTTTACTGATAGCACTATTGACACAATCGGAGAAGAATATGAAACAAATGTTATCAATTTTCTTGGAAGAATTAAACGAAACAATAATTGAAAGTAAATATCGACAAAACAAAGACGAAAATAATGAAATTCAGTAAACATGTGACAAAGAAAAAACATACTGCTACAACAATAAACTAATATAAAAATACAAGATACTCTGTTAGAACAAGTAACTGAAATACGTTATATGAATATAACAGATATTCGAAATCATTTTTGCGGTATGATTTTCTTATTGCCTCATATTTCGAAAATAATTACAAAGATGAAATATAGCTATGTTGATCGCCAAACTTTCTACTGGGGGATGAAGTTTAAAAAAAAAAAAAAAAAAGAGAAGCTACATATATTGTGTGTAAAAATAAACCATATAATGGCTAGTCACGACGTTCGGCAACGAACAATACAACGATGATTATTTTATATATATATATACATAAGTGCATAATGTACATGCGCAGGCGATTGTGATAAATGTAAACTAAATGTATCAATTTTTAAACTAATAATTGTGCAAATAAGTAAATTTTTTTAAATTTCGAAATTTTTCTTCATTTCATCGTAAAAACTCTTATTCTTTGCTGTGTGTGTATGTATGTTCTGTGTATGCGTAATGTGTATAAAGAAAACGATATACCAGATGTGTAAATGAAATAATGAGACCGGGAATGTCGCATTCGATCCGACAATTCTGGTGACGAGAAATTCAGAGCAGCTTCAGGCGCACACGTGACACGCCTACAGTATGAATTTGATTTGGCTAGATTCATTTGTTTGTCCGAAGCGTTTTCGTGAAACCGGTTTTTCTAATGCGTTTTAAAAACGAGCGGCACCAATTATTTCGAGCAACGGTGTGCTTTCAATTCAAACTTGTGCACGGTGCAACAGAAACTTTTGAAAAACTTGAGACATTGTTTTTTTTCAAGGGCCCGGGTTTTTCGGTGCAGAATTGAATTTAAATCATATCACCGTTTTTCAGATTTTGATCAATGAATTGGGGGATGAGAAAAATTTGTGTATGGCTCACCTTTCCCAAGACCAAAAGGAAGAGTATCTCAGAAAGGAAAGAAGTCTTGACTTTTTCGGATCGATTGAAAGTGATTCCTATTTTCTGGAACGATTATTGATGGCGAGTGTTGGGTTTTTGAGTACCACCCATAAACCGAAATCCGGATCCTGGAGTGGCACACTTCATTCTCTACAATGCCGACAAAAAAAAAGCACGAATGAGCAAGTTGAAGATCAAACGCATACTGATTTTGTTGTTTCGATAGCTACGGAATCGTCCGTAAAGAGTTTATGCCTCAAGGTCAAACGGTCAATCGACACTTTTACCTGGAGATCCTTGAAAGGCTTCGAAAAAAAGAGTCTTTCGTGTAAGACCAAACATCAAGAACAACTGCATCACGATAATGCGACGTCAGACAACAATCTCAATAAACAGATTTAGGGCCGGTAAAAATATTTACGTGGCTCCTCAACCTCCTTATTCGCCGAATTTGAGTCCTTGTGATTTTTTTCTCTTTCCCCTGAGATTGAAAAATCGAGGAAACTTGAAAACGTCCAAATGATTGTAACCGACGAACTAAACGTTATTCCAGTATCCGAGTACCAGCAATGTTACGAGGATATCTCCAGCGCTGGCGTGGCTTCCGAAGGAAGTTATTTTAAAGGGGTGTTATTCGAATCCCGTTACTTCATTTACACACCTCGTGTAAGAGGATATTTTGTTTACTTTGAATAATATGAGAATATTCTATCGAAAAACCGTTATATTTATTTATTTTTTCGTGTACATGAATGCTTGTTTGTAAATTTCGTGTTATTTGCAATTTTCCGACCATTCTAAATGTTGTATTTTACACGTATCATCATCGAGTTTTCTATATGTATAACTTGTCGTTCAAATCGCGGGCTTATATATTATATTTTTCAATTTTTCAATGCGCCATATCTCGTGGCCTTTTTATTTATTAATTTTTTTTTTTTTTTTGGCCCGGCAGGTAAAAAAAAGGTCGGCGCGTTTGAAAAAACTACCGAATAAAAAGCAAATATCGATCAACGTGGACGTTTTGAAGAATCAGATTAGAATTATGGGAAAAGGACTTATAAAATCTATCGCTATAACAAGAAAAGGAAAATTACGTTTAAAAAGTAACGTGTAAAATAAAACAACGCGACATGATATTTATTTATTTTTTAATTAAAAAGAAATTGACGACTACTACTATTATATATATATATATATATATATTTTTTTTTTTAACGCATATATTTGATTTACAATAGTCACGCTTCTAAATAAAATTCTTTTTTCTGAATTTCGTTTTTACAAAATCTCGATTAAGGTCATTAAAATCAGCCCATTTTAATAATTCCGATTCGAATTTGTTTAAATTTTTTCTCAACTGGATTGGGGCCTCCGTTAGCTTGTGACCCCGGGGCTACTACAGCTCTCTATATATAGCTCCTTATTAATGCGGTTGAACTCTCCTGCAGACCGAAACACACAACTGGCATACGTATATCGTCGTATCGTATTAACAACACGCGCGTGTAGCGCGAAAAAGAACATATTTTTCATCTCATCGAATTTCGCTATAGTTTTACTTCTAATTTATAACTTTACGTATACGTATTCTACTTTACACCTAAATAATGTAAATATTCTATTGTATTGTATATTTTTATTTAAAGACGCTCGACATCTTGGTCATTTGCGTCTGCTATAACTTAAATAATTAAATACAACGGAAAAGTAAATCTATATCTTATGGAATACATTTATACATTTTAAAAAACTAAAAACATATTGAACGATAGCTTCATCATCTGCAAGCATTTCTTCTGTCGTCATTTTTCTATGTCCGAACGCTTTCTCTCGTTCCTCGGTGAATTCTGGACATTCAGTGATGACGTGACTGATGGACATTTTTTGATTACCGCAGTATATACACGACGGCGGGAGTCCTGTCTGGAGCAGTGGACCATGTGTTAATTTTACAATTTCTTCTCGTCTGTTTTCACGGTGAGATGTTTCCCAATGATCCAGTTTGCCTTTAACTTGCCGTAAATTGTTGTTGATTTGATTTGTCCATACATTTTAAGCGGCCATCTTGATTGCCAGTATTATTTGCTTTCTTGCATTTGATAGATCTTTTTCACGTGTCGTTTTGATCTGTTTAATATTTTCCCATGGCGGGTTTGTAGTTTCGGGTGGCCTGATGTTAAACCGATTTATACGCAAATAGTTTAGTCATTACATCTAATTCTAAGTGGTTTGTTTTTGTTAGATTTGATTTAAATTGGAATGAAATGTTTTATAGTAATTTATATGCGTTTTGAAGTTTCGTATAGTATTTCAGTACTAATATAATTCGACGGTGTTTTAATGACAATATGTTTGTTTCTGCATGCAGGCTTATAACCGGACTTGTGCAAAACGCTCCACTGCATATTGTGAGCGCGTTGTTTTGGATTACATTCAGTTTTCTTAGCGTACTTTCTGCAGCTGAGTCGTATGCGATCGCACCGTAGTCTATTATTGATCTGACATAAATTCCATATAGTCGTAATAGCATGCTTCTATCAGATCCCCCATAACATGCAACATTTTTAATAAATTAAGAGCTTTCGTAGATTTCAGTTTTATCTTTTCAATATGTGGCTTCCAATTTAATTTGTTATCCAATATAAGCCCTAAAAATTTTGTTCTGTTTCTGTTAGCTATAAATGTATTATTTAGTTTTAATTTGATCTCACGTTCAGGTGTTTTCTTTGTAAAATTAATTACACATGTTTTTTCGGTAGAAAAGTGTATATTCTTAGTGATGCCGCACTTTTCTATTTCTGTTATAATCTTTTGTAATTTTTCTTCTATTTGTGAAATATTATTTCCTCGTAAATAAATTGCTAGATCATCCGCAAATATTGAGTAGTTAACAGGGTATTTGATTAAGTGTTGTAGATCATTTAGTGCTAGTATAAATAGTAGGGGACTTAAAACGGATCCTTGTGGCACACCTGACATTTGGTTTCTTTCAGTTGAAAGCGAGTTACCTACAACTTTAAATTTTCTGTTTTGAAGGAATGCTATGACAAATTTTGGTAGGTTGCCTCTAAAACCCATTTCATATAGTGTATTTATAATCGATTCTTTGGATATATAGTCGAATGCTTTTTCTATATCGAAAAACACGCGTACAGTATATTGTCGCATTGTAAAACCATCTAGAATTTCTTGTTGTAGTCTTAATATATTGTCAATAGTCGACCGTCCTTTTCTGAAGCCACTTTGATGTTTGTCCAGCCAGTACTTATTTTCTATAGTCCACATCATCCTTCTTGCAATTATCTTTTCTAAAAGTTTGCACAATACGCATGTCAATTAAATAGGACGATAACTAATTGCTTCATATTTATCATTGCCGGACTTTAATATCGGCACAATAGTTGCCTCGTTCCATTTTTTAGGAATTTTGTGTAGTTTCCAAATTTGATTGAACATATACAGGATACATTTAGTATTTTCTTCTGTTAAATTTTTTAGCATCTCCGAATGAATATAATCTGGACCAGCAGCAGATCTTTTTTGTTCTTTTATCACGTTGTTTAATTCGTTTTGAGTGATATCTTGATTATATTCTTCATTATTTGATGAGTCAGAATTGCTTCTAGTGATATGGGTACTGAGATGTTTATGCAAAGTAGATATTTTGTAATAGTGTTCTGCCATGACCTCCGCTATGTCTTTACTCTCATATTGTAGTTTTCCGTCCGAATCAGTTATCCCCGCGATGGTATTATTTCTTATTTAGAATTTTCCTAATTTGATTCCATACTTTTGTAATAGCGGTTTTTGAGTTTATTTCTGAAATAAAGTCTCGCCAACACTTTTTTTTTTACATTCGTTGATAGTTCTTCTTGCAGAGGATCTTGCTTTTTTAAATTTCACACGGTTCTCATTAGTTGGATGACGCTTATATCTATTAAATAATTTATTTTTAATAGCAGTCATACATTCATGAGTCCACCAGGGAATTCTTTTCTTCCGTAACTGTGGTTTTGTTCTAGGTATATGTATTTTAGCTGAGTGCAAAATATTATTTACAATTACTTTATTCATTTCATTTGGATCGGTTAAGTTTAGTATATATTTAAAGTCGATTAAGTTTTTAAAGCCTTCCCAGTTTGCTTTATCTATAATCCAGTTTTTATACCGTTCTCTGAATTGTTGATGATCTGTTAATATATTTATGATCTGAGGGAAGTGTGATCACTGCTGTATAATTTCTTGCACACTCGCCAGTACAACATATGGCTGATAGTTGAACTGCAGATGGTTAGATCTATGGCTGACGTAGTACCGTTATAGACATTAAATCGTGTGAATCGGATAAGATTTATTTCAATGTAAAATTCTATAAATCATTAACAGTTTATACACGTACGAGAAACATGCGCCGAGTATCAACCAATCCTTTAGCAGCGAAATACGAAACAAATTGACCCAAAAAAAATAAACAGAAAAAAATTAAAAATTAAACTTATATTAAATTTTATTCGACGCGCGTAAAAATCGTATATTACATATAGCGATAACCGACTAATTAGTAACAACTAATTTTACTTTAATTCTTTGACTGTACGATGTAAACACGGCATAGCAAATGAAAATATCCCTAAATGATAATAAAGTTGTATATAACGAGAACTAAATGTTTTTAAAATAAAGTTAAAATATATATTTCACTTGAAGAGTAACTAATAACAGATAATATAGAATCTTATGAACTTTACGATGTAAATCACGTCTAATCATACAGATTTTAGAACTCCGTCGATCAATTCAAAAATATATATTAATACAACACGAGTATTACATAATCGCGCTGTTTTCTACAGAATCAATAATTTATTCTAGTAAAATATAACTAACAATCGCCTTAAAATTCGACTAAAATCTACATCTGTTCCCGGACATTGTGTCTACAGAAGTTATCATCCGAGTTTATAGAAATATGAGTTAGCAATTATTACACTATCACGTCGGGTAAGCTGTAAGGGCATCCCCATTAAAAAAAAAAAAAAAACGACGGTACTAGGTTCTCGAATATAGTATTCGGCATTATCTATCTGATTTCTTGCGCACTTTTATTTCATTTGTATCGGGGGGGCGTCGAACATGTGGGAAATACAAATAAAAATCTCGTATTGCGCGCGAAAGAAAAATAAAATATAAATAATTAAATTGAAACGTAAAAATTAATAAATGTCGATATATATATATATATATATATATATATATATATATATATATATATATATATATATATATTACGGTAGAAATAAATCCTAAACGTGCAACCTGAAGTCAGAGAAGCGATTTTTTTATCACGTTTATATATTTCTATATGCATGTTTTGTAAATAGTCCAGTGGCGTAGCCAGGGGGAGGTTTTGGCGATCTGACCCCCCCCCTAGAATCAATCCGATAATAAGAAAATATATACTCGTTGTTAAATGCAATTTTTCATTTGTTAAACCTATTTTTTTTTTTTTTAAATTAATTTTATTTAAATTTCTTTTTTGTTGAAGTAAACAGTTTTGTAATATAGGAGGTACTAGAAGAATTTTGTAGAAAAACGCGAAGATTAATAACATACTATTAGTTAGTGTGTTCCAGTGACGTTAAATATTTCGGCCGTCTAATAGAATTACATATTCGACGTCTAGTAAGTATAAAAATAACTCTGCTGAGTTGGATTGCTTTTGCTTGAGTTTTGGTTATTTACTTAATGTTCAATTTAACTCGGATTTACTGTTATAATTTAGTTTTGTTTGAACCCCCTCGTCAACCAAGTCTGGCTACGCCGCTGAAAGAGTCTGTGCGGTGTAATCAGCAATTTACCGTATAATAGGGTAAGAGCTTGCCGAAAATTTCTTATAGAGAATTGCTCTTGTTGACTAATTGCGAAACATAAGGATCCATTCAATATTGTAGTTCTCAGTCAGTTGACTGCATATCGCGATAATGGAGACTAACATCGTACGAAACGTCGAATTTCTTTCGAAATCGTTTTTAAATTTTAATACGACACGACTAATTTGCGAAGTGAAATATATCCATAGATAATTCGATATGCGGAAAAAAGAAAATATTTCAAAAATTTGGCGCGAACCCTTTCCACGTTTGTAGTATACTTATTGATCTATCCAAAATTATCGAATAATATTTTTTAACAACTATATATAGAGAATATTTAGTTCGAACCATTTCGAGTTTCTTACGATGACAAAACCAGCAATTCACCAAATTTAAGCGACATTCCTTTTCTTGATTATTTAATGACCTTATATATATATATATATATATATATATATATATATATATATATATATATATATATTTAGCATCGTATATAATGTATGTTTTTAATTACTACCAAACAGCTTCGCTCATTTTTCACCCGCTAAGTACGATATTAATTGGCGAATAACTTTTTCCTTGTACAAATATCAGCATTATTGTTTTCTGGTATAATTTTTTTTTTTAATTATTATTTTTTAATAACAACAATTTACAGAGTAAAACGTAATAAAAATAAATAACGAAATAACAAGTTAAAATCACTAAAACTTATTTCATAAACAATCAGCGATTTTAACTTGTTTTTCATCGTTCATTTTAATCAAAATCACTACATTCTTCAAATTATAAAACATAATAAACTTATAATTGGATTACATGTACCTCACCACGTAACAGTGATAGGCGATATAAATAATACTATTATTACATTAAGAAAAAAGCCAAAAAAAAAAAATAACGCGATTACGGTCTCAATTAAAAAATAAGTATTTGTAAGTTGTATGTAAATTTCGAATTAAATAAAAATGTTATAAAATGATCATTAAACAAATGAGACTGATCTAACGCGTTGAAATAAGATTAAATATAAATAATTGTTTAGTCTGCCATGTTTATATTTAGCGTAGATTTGTTTCAGTTGTCTGGAATCGTATCTACCGGTGACATTAACCAATTCGTTCGGATGTAGGTGCGCAATTAATGAAAAACTTTCGAGCTAAGAAAAGAATATAACTTTTTTTTTTTAGAAATGACAATTCGTTGCGAATTAATTTTCGGTGTAAGGAGAAACGTTAAGAATAATCCTACAACATCACCGGTTCTGTGTATTAACTTTTATAAGTTATTAAAATTAAAAAATCAATTGAAAAATTAGTTAAATCACTAATATTTATTTTCTTGTGAAAAGCACAAAGCTTTTCGGCATTTACGCCATTATCAAGTGATAAAAAAATTTAAAAAAAAAACACGTAATTTTACAAGGAAATAAATTAAAAATAATTACTTAAAAAAATATGTGACGGTGAAACTATATTCCATAAAATGTTATTCTTCCGGTCCGTTCTGTTATTAATTTATCTTTCGAAATGTTGAAATTCAATATATTAACATCGAAATATATTTGTTTACTTGATTTGGTTTTTTATTTATTTCTTTACGATATTCCGGATTCGGGAAAAGTTGTATAAAATTTTCATTTACTGTCGTTATGTATGATATACAAAAGTAAAATATAAAATATAAAAATATATAAACACAAAAATTTTTTCAAAGCACAATTTTACGAGTATAAATGAAAAATAAGTATTTAAAAAATCTGATCATGACCGTGGTGAACAACACACGATCAACTATCAGTATATAAAATTTACAACAGCCTTTTTTCACGAGAAAATAAATGTTAGCGATTTAAATAATTTTTCAATTGATTTTTTATTTGAAAAAATCACTACATTCCGCATTATAAAAAATTAAAATTATTAAAATTAATATTGGAAATATTGCACCAAGCGGAACTTGAATATTTAACAATTAATAGAATAAGAGTTTTAGATTAACACATTCGGAAATGATTTTCCGCAATAAAGTGAATTGCACTAATTGCTTTATCGTCCATTAATCCTTATCTTAAAAGACACTATCAGTTCCAAATATAAAATATGAAAATATACAAACACAACAATCGTTATCAGATATTTCAAATACTCATTTTTCATTTCACTTGTAAAATTGTGTTTTTTAAAAAAAATTTGTGTTTGTATATTTTTATATTTTATATTTTACTTTCGGACATCGTACATTGCGACAGTAAATGAAAATTCAAAATTCCATCAGTATACAACTTTTGCCTAATCCGAAAAACCGGTATCGTAAAAAAAAATAAAAAAAAAAATAAAAAAAATCATGTAAACAAATATATTACGATGTTAATATATTGAATTTCAACATTTTGAAAAATAAATGAATAACAGAACAGACCGGAAGAATAACATTTTATGGAATATAGTTTCACCGTCACATATTTTTTTAAGTAATTATTTTTAATTTATACTTTTAAAATTACGATTTTTAAAAAAAAAAAAATTTTATCACTTGATAATGGCGTAAATGTCGAAAAGCTTTTTGTGTTTTTCACAAGAAAATAAATGCTAGTGATTTAACTAATTTTTCAATTGATTTTTTATTCTTATAAATGGTATATAACTATAATAATAATAATAATAATGAAATGTTTATTATACAATGCAGCTTCTTAGATGACTCTAGGCAATTTTCGCTGCGTTTAAATGAATTTTTTCAAAAAGTTGACAAATTTCACGTCAGTCAGAAAATAAACAATTTTGCTGGCGTTAAAATTTCACATACCTTGAAAGGCTTAATGTAATCGACGCGATCATCAAATGTCAATCGCTTATCTCTAGAATTATACCTAGATAACGAATGTTCTCGGACCAAGCATCTCGTCTTCAACGGTTAGATTTGGTGGCGGCATTATTTAACCCTCGGACGGATTGATAGTAATATTCCCATTTTTTTTTTTTATTTATTTTTTTTTTTAAAGTATCGCAATAAACGATGAAACGCCTATTTGCAGACGATTTCGTATGGCGATAGAGTTCCACCAATATTATTAATTATTTAATGCTTGACAGATATAGATTCGTTCGAATCATGTTCGATGTAGGAAAAAAATGTTTCTGTTTATTTTAAAATCGGATTTTGGAATTTTGAACTCTGGTTAATGAAAATTTTAAACACACACACACACATGTAGAAAAATAAAACGAAAATCTTATCTAACCGTTGTTTTGTAATTTTTCGAAATGTTCGTCGAGACGGTAGATTATCATTTTCCTCTCTTCTTATTAATCTTTCTCACACACACACACACACACGCATACAATTTTATAACTCTTCGCTATACTTTATCTTATTTTTTAATCTTGTTGTTTTTCGTTTATCAGACGTTGAGCGTAAGTAACTCTAAATAAATACGTAACTAGAAAATTTATCGGTATTTATTATTTTCGCGCCGACTAATAAATATATTATCGGCTACGATCGTCTCATTAGCTAATTACGTTACGTTATTTATTACGTAACACGTTTATACTTTATAATAATTTCCGATCGCATTTATTATTACGACTATACAAAAATGTTCACCTTTCTTCAAAAAATGATAAGTGGAAATGTCACGATGATAATACGAGAACTTTGATAACTTTATTAATTCCATTCAACCGAAAAAGCGATTTTTCCTCTCTAGATAGCGCGATGATAAGGCGCTCCATTCCAATATGTAATACAATGTTCCTTAAGTACATTTTTATATATATATATCACGATAAGCTTTTATCTATCCACCCCTGGATGAAGGATTTCCACAACGTCTTTCAACCACTTCTGCCCTGAGCTTTCCTTAACCAATTTTTCCAAGCTACCTTTGCTGTATCATTGTGCCACCGCGTCATTGGCCTTCCCTGTTTCCTTTTTTCTGTCCATCGGTTACCACTGTAAAATCCGCTCTATTACATTCTCTTCGAGCTATCTGGCCAGCGCAATTCAATTTTGTTGTAGCCATTCGCACCACTACATCATCCAACCGTGTTTGTTCCCGTATTTTACGATCCGATAATCTTATATCCAGCATCATTCTCTCATGTGCTGTCTGAGCTTTTCTTATCCTTTTAAAATTTGTTTTTGTATACGGCCATGTTTCCGAACCATGTACAATAATCTGAAGTACACATTTGTTATATAGTTTACGTTTCAGATTAATCGGTATTTATATATATATATATAGGAGGAATGAAAATAAGCGGATATCGAGTAACGAATCTACGATACGCCCATGATACTACGCTCATTGCTGCCTCCAGAAATGAAATAATAGATTTACTGAACAGAGTACAATTGGAAAGTAAAAAACTTCTAATTAATAAAAACAAAAAAAAATATGGTAATAAATAAGGATAATAATTCTCAGGAAAAAAAAAACTATACAGGATATAGAAACAGTAAGCGCGTGCACATACCGTTGATTAATAAATAGCCGGGGTGAAAGTGGAGAGGAGATTAAACGCAGGGTGATATTAGCAAAATCTGCGACGGTGAGACTAAATAAAATTTGGACAGATTATTCCATTACTCGTTCGACAAAAATAAGGCTTGTCAACACTTTAGTATTTGCCATATTTGCGTATTGAGCCCAAACTTGGGCATTACATAAACAAGACAAACAAAGAATTGATACCTTTGAGATGTGGATATGGCGCAGAATGCTGAAAATATCAAGGGCGGCAAAGAAGACACAAATGCCTCAATTCTGGAAAAGCTAAAGGTGGAGCAGCGACTTCACACTTTTTTTTTTTTTTAAATGGGGGCGCCTTTACAGCTTACCCAACGTGATACTGTGGGGACTATCTACATCTTAATCAAGCATGCTGACTTCACTAGAAACGTCGCTATATGGGTGAATAATTGTAGATTATCCAAATGGTGAAGGGACCATACATTATACGGAGGTGTAATATTCGAAGAACGTAGCAAGATAAGGTAAAGCTCCGAACGCAACGACGCTACAGCAGAGCATTCAAAAAAAAGACATGATCGTGGTTGCAGACTGCCTATTCAGAATGGAGGGGGACAGAAGGGACTTTCTCTAAGCTGCATACGGAAAAGGCGGTCAGGCAACAAATGATGTCCAAATCGCAATCTGCTGATGAGTACAATTCCCTTACGACTAATCTTCTTAAAGAGACAGAAGCACGGGAGTTTGGGGAGAGACGGCTGGAGGTGATAGTAATAAGTAAGAGGCGATAATGCTCTCAGTGTACATTAGCTCCCATTAAACCCCCTATGCTCTAGCTGAATAAAGTGAATGATATCTTTGTGAGTTATTAAGGAGAGCTCTACACCACTAGACGACGCGTCTTTAGTCAATGAGTCAACAAATTCGTTGTCTGGAATACCTCTATGACCCGGCACCCACAAGAAGGACACGGATATTACCACACGTTCAAATTATTAAATTTTAGCAAAACTAAACCAATTAATGTATCTGACACGCTACGTTTATTGTCTACAGCAGTCACCACGCTTTTGGAATCGGTAATAATAAGGTAATTTCCGCGAAGATTTAAATCCGGTAGAATTAACAACGCTTGTAGTACTGCTACACATTCTGCAGTAAATACTGAACATTCTTGACATAATTGTACATGTTACTAATATTGAGAGTTGGAATGAACACTGCTGCTTCCGTTGCTCGAGTTGACTTTGATCCAACCGTGTAAACAAGGGTGTGTAGTGGAAACATTTCTGAGATAATACTATTGAAAGTGGCCCGGATTAGTGTAGGAGGATACAGACTACAGTTTGCAGGGAAAAAGGATAAATTTTGTTTGTTGAAGAAGTAAAAATATGGTACCATAAATTGAAAAGGAGCTTGCATGCACGTGAGACGTGCACGAAACTCCTCCAACCTTGTTATAACGGAACAGAGCAGGGGCATTTTTCTATTTGAAAAACGCCAGTTAGAATGTATATGACTGAACATGTTAAACAAAGGGAAGCGATCATTATTCATCCTACGTATCAAGAGTTTCAGGGCTAAATAACTCCGTCTAAGTTGTTAGGGTGGAACTTTGCACTCTGCCATTAGTGCTGATACCGGAGTGCTTTTAACACCACCAATACACAGCCTAATGCATTCATTTTGCACACGATCCAACTTGTCTAACAATACTGTTGACGCGGTTCCATTGAACATGGAACCATATTTCAGTTTAGATCGGATTAGTGATTTGAAGAGTAGTAACAGAATAAAAGGGTCACCACCCCATCGTGTATTATGCAAAATACGTAAAAGTACTAAGGTATTTAATTTCTCTCTTGACGAATTTATCTATATCTAGTTTTAACCCCTGCCCTTTAATATTACGATTTCGACGTATGTCCTGACTTTAGCATTTGGTCTTATTATGTTAGGTTTTTAGTCGTGTATACATTCGTCCTGCACAGCCTGAACTACGATATGAGTGAATGTCTGCAATACGTTTTCACCGTTTTGCCGCTATATATTAATATGTAATCAGTCTGACTTCTAATTATATTATTACCATTGTCCGCTAATTATGTAATCTCGTTTTGGAAAATTTACATCGTGCGTTTGTTACGCTATACTAGTCGTAATCTCCATATCGCATCTATCATTACGCGCACCAAGTCCATAATCACCTTATCAACACGACCGTGTCCTATTTTTTTTTTTTTTTTTTTTTTTTTTTTTAACATTTACCAAGTCTCTATTATAGAGTGATATAAAACGATCGGATTCGTTCATATCCTGTCGCTTGCGAGTGCATAAACCTGAATTATGCTAATATTTATCGGTATCTCGCTTTTAATTGTAATATCATATATAAACATCGCAAGATATGGACACCGTAAAAAATCGACATGGGTACATAATAAAAAGAGCTCTATATCGCTGGCACAGGACCGAACACAATGGAGATGTATCTATCACGGGTCACAACAGTCATACTGACTAGGACATTGCATTAAGTTTACTTTTATTTTATTTTTTTTAATCTTTCGTTGAATAACATGTAATTCGACTTCGTATCGTTAATGTACAGGTTAAACGGCCGTAACCGGATGATTATTATTCGGTATACTTCGTTTAGTTTCTGTTCTAAAATGTCGTTTTTGTAGCCAATTATTACAACTATATCAACGAATGTAAACATTTCTACATTGTTCGATAACGGGGTACGTTATATCGATTTGAGAAATGTTCTACAAGTACGGCCCTAATACAGAAACTTACATGTACCCCCATGTTTATTGTTTTTTTTTATATGGTCGATCGTTTATCCAAATATCCGTAACGTTTAACGTTCTATGATCTATTCTTAAATTTTCTAATAATAATAATAATAATAATAATATAAGTTTATTTAAATCTAACCTATCAAAAGACTTCGTTATGTCAATTGTAAGTGAATAAGTTTATTTCTATTCTTATAGCTTTTAACGGGTTGTAAAATATTAAATACGGCCATTTATGACGATTTCCCTCTGGTAAACTGATTTTTACTAATTATATTTCAGCTTTGCGTTGCGATTATGTACACCAGTTGACATAGAGACCGGTTCATGTATATATTATACTCTTTACCCATTTACAGTATAACATGTATATCTACTGGCATATACTACACGTGTCTATTCGGAACATAATGAATTATTATTATTATTATTTTTATTATTATTATTATTATTATTATTATTATTATTGTTGTTGTTATTATTATTATTATTATTATTATTATTATTATTATTATTATTATTATTATTATTATTATTATTATTATTATTATTATTACGTGAAAATATATAGCGAACAAATAATTTACGACCGAGTGATAAATTAAAGCAGAATATGTGACGAGAGTAATTGCGTCATACATGTTCTTTTTAATGAAAATTGACGTCGTCGACAGTTACGATTTATTTTCTCGTTATCAGATCGTAAAATTCTGTCCACGCTGACATGTGAACATATTGAATCACGTCTGGATTCTCTTCACCCAGATTGTTGTCGACGAGAGAAATATGTAGAAAATTTATTCTACTTTTTCTTCTTAAATTTCCTTTTACAGGCACATCGATTACCCGCAGAATACGATGTTGGAGAAGAATCGAACGGACGAATGAGTCAGTCCTGAGGGAATTGTACAGTCAATTTCCTCTTTTGCAGGCACGTTGATTACCCAGGAGAATACGATATTGGAGAACAATCGAACGGACGAATGAGTCGATCCTGAAAGAATTGTAGAAACAAGACAGTTATAAACGGTTTTAATTATAAGTGTCAACCTTTCGTTTTAAAGGCGAAATACTTGATTATTACTGAACGCGGAGGAAACTTGAAGTTTTTATATAGATACCTTTGCGGCGTTTCCATAAACGACACAGAGTTGATATTTTAACGAAAACTGCTATTAATTCTGGAGATCGTTTCTCGATATATTCCTTCAAGCGACCTATATGACGTGATTAGGTGGACTTTTAAAAGCCGCTAACTTCGAAGTATACATAATTCTTTAATCGAAGATTATAGTATCGTTCAAACTGAATTTCCTCGTGTACCCCGTGGGTTCAATCATCTTCTCTCTCTGTTATTCCGATCGCAACTCTCTGAAGTTTTGTCACTGTCGTACGGCTACGTTCTGGACATTCTAGAGTAGCTTTGAACTTCAATCTCGTTAATGTTAGAGAAGATATTATAGACGTACGGATTTGCTTGATAAATTATCCTCTCTCGGTGTTTTCCCTCCTTACTGTATCCTATCCTTGTTATCCTTGTTATCCTTGTTATCCTTGTTATCCTTGTTATCCTTGTTGTTATCCTTGTTATCCTTGTTATCCTTGTTATCCTTGTTATCCTTGTTATCCTTGTTATCCTTGTTATCCTTGTTATTCTTGTTATCCTTGTTATGTTTAGTGTTTTAATAGTATAAATTCATTAGTATTAATTATATTCTAATCAATTGTTTTCTGTTTTGCTGGTAATTTCCCTTTTCCTCTTTTTATATATTTCCGTTTCTTCTAATTATGCTATATCAATATTTTATATATTTTTTCTCTTCCTTTACTTTAATCTAATTCGTCCGTTTATATTTATTTATGATTTATTTTTTGTTCTTTTCGCTAAATGGTATATACAACAAGGTCAATAACAAATAAAGGACACGATTCTTCAGTCATCTAGTAGGAAAAAAATGTGCTGGAAGTCGCCATTATCGAAGAGAAAATTGATGGAAATCGAGGTATGGGGGGCTGTGTACCTCTGCGACAGTTGAAGAGAATTCATTGAGAAAATACGTAGCATATAATAGGGGAGTGTGGCGAAAAATCGCTAATAAAAGTAGCAGTTCATCATCACCATATACTAGAGACGATACAAGTTGAATGAAGAAAGAAATGGAATGATTCCTTAATATAACGATAATTCGCCCGGTAAGAAAGTAATATAAATAAAAGTTACCCATGTCTTCGCCTGTGTAATTAGTTTTTTTAGGCTTTCTTTCACTCATCGATATCACGAATAGGATAGAAATTACAATAATTTAAATTGTTAAAAAGTAGCAAACAGCCAAATCTCTGCCAAATCGTTTAAAATTTAACACGTTTTCCGGTTCAAATGTACCTGAAACGAAGCTTAGAACGAATCGGATAATGTAGGCTATAAACTGTGCGAATTTCATTATTATTTCTCTAATAGTTTTTGAGTTAAATCGGGACAGACAGCAGACAGTTAGTTAAATATAACCCGTCGGTAGAGTATATTAATAAATTTAAGTATAGACTCTCCCTCGGCGAGGTTTGGCCGCAGTAAAAGCCTTACAGCGCTACCTCCTCAGTAGCAATCATCTGCCTTGCGACTAGGATATCGTTAAATCCGAAGGCTAGGGTGTCGCCCCGAAATAGTGGCAATCCTTCTTCCTTCTCCTTTTCATTAACTCTGTTCCTATTTTCTCCTTAAATAGCCTACGAGGAATCGTGGCGTTCTTGACATACCGTTCGTCTTGGCCTGTCTTACAACTGGATAATCTATTGCAGAACGGATATGGCAGCATGGTTGCTGTTTATACGCTCCAGCCACCGTGTTCCCTCATGCGCTGCTATCTATCCACTCCATTCTACAAAAATGATTATTTATTTAACAATTATGAAAGTACAGCAAATGAAGAAAAATGCTAGATCCACGAGATAAGTTTTAACCGGCTTGCCAGGCAGGGGGGAAAAGTGAATAATATCTGTAAGGACGTTTTAGGATATAAGAAGGTGAAACATCGAGACTGGTTTAAAGCGGTGAAAATTAAAATATTTTCGGACAATAAGGAACATGCATTTATCAAATGGCAGTCTGATAAAACGAACAAAATTAAGTATGATGCCTTTAAAAAAGCAAAGTCTCGAACGCAAAGAGAGACCAGAAGACTCCAAGATGAAAATGGTGGAAAAGCAAATCAAGCGAAATCCAGACTCTAACTGATGACAATGACCACGCGGATTTTATAGTGCGATAAAAGCTATATACGGACCAAAATATCATCGGAAAACAGCGATCAAAGACATATCGAGGTACCTCATTCTTAAGAGGCAGTGTATAATGAACAGATGGGAACAGTACTTCCAACAGCTGCTAAATAATGATTCCAAAGTTAGCCTGAACCTATTGCACAGGACGCTAGTAGAAGAGGAGAAGAAAAAATTAGATGAGCCACCAAGTATGGACGAAATTTGCGAAGTAATTAAAAGCTTGAAAAACAACAAATCTCCAGGACTTGACGGCATACCTGTGGAGGAATGGACATTGCGAGTTGGTTGTATGTCCTTCACCATAAGGATATGGCATGAAGAAAAATGTCCGCAGGACTTCAAATACTGTTATACCTATATACAAAAATAAAGGCGACAAACTACAGAGGCATAGCTCTTTTATGCACTGCAGGCAAGATATTTAGCAAAATTTTACTGGAAAGGCTGACGTTTTTAATCAACTCACTAGTGCCAGAAAACCAGTGTAGATTCCGACAAAATAGAAGCGTAGTTGATATGATCTTTTCGCTGAGACAATTTATCGAAAAAAGCAGGAACAGGCTACTACTTTTTGTACATGACATTCATCGATGTTAGAAAGGCATTCGATTCGATCAACAGAGATGCACTATGGGAATGCCTCAAGGAGGTAGGATGTTCACCGAAAATGCTATTCCCTTTTAAAATAGCTACATAATCAAACCGGAGCAACCATCATCTGTGATGCTCTGGGTTAAGCAGACTAGTTTGCATAAATACGGGAGTTAAACAAAGATTTGTTATTTAAATTCTATATGAGTATAGCGCATTTACACGACGAGCATTCGAAACCGGTGTCAAAATTAAGTTTCGATTTTATGGCGGACTATATAAGCTCGCCAAATTTAACTCGCAGGAAAAAACGGAAATTTTTACATTAACAACTCTCCAATAGGCTGACGAGTGCGTACTGGTTACCAATAGTGCAGTTGACGAGAAGCGATGGAATGCTTAGAAAAACATATAGAGATTACGGACTCAGCATTAATTTTGACAAAACGGAAATTATACAAATTAACTATGATACGTCAGACATAGAAATAAGTGGAAATAAAATACGCGTTCAACTACCTAGGTTATGGAGATGAAACATGGCCGATAATGAAGAAACAGGTGAAGGAGCTAGATACGTGTCATCAACGGTTTCTGCCGAGAATTCATCGATTAATCAAATGAAGAAGTACTAGCTAGAATAAATTGTTGCGCAATAAGTCAGATGTTGGCAACAAAACGCATGAAATGGACGGGACACGTGCTCAGGATGGATAATGATCGGATTCTGAAAAAGGATGATACACGGTGTCCTGGTTAATAGTAAACGAGCGCTCGGCAGACAAAAACTACGTTTTAAAGACGTCATTTCGGATGATTTAAAAAAAGTCGGTATCCAGCCGAAAAAGAACACTTGGGAAAACAACGCCCAAAATCGCAAAGTGTGGATCGATACTGTTAAAAAATTATAGAACATTAAAACGTTGCAGATAAAGAAAACTAACATCAAGGAAAGCCTCGGCACAGATCAACATGTAGCCTGCCGGCTATGTATCTTTACTACTACACATCGAATAGTATTGGTCTCTCATATGCGGCACAAGCATTGATAAGATTGGTGGAAAAACTCATACTTGATATCGAGTGAGATTAGATGATAATATATATATATATATATGTATTCATATATATATAACATATATCTATATGATATATATATATACAATCATCATTATGTGCAACAGTCTACGGAATGATTCGCCTCTATACGTGTCTTTTTCCATTTATATCGGTTATTGGCCATTCTTTTCATTTCCGAATAACTGGAGCAAATGGGAGTCCCTCTCCAGGTTACCTATCCAGCTTAATTGAGGTCTATTTATTATTCGTTTTTCCAGGATATATCTTCCAACTGCATCTCGCAGCTATCCTTCATGTTCTAACACATGCCCCATTCAACAGTGTTTCCGTTTTTTAATCTAGTTCAATACTTGTCGCCTTTCATTGACCCGTTTCAGAACTTCTTAATTCGTTATGTTCTCACCATTCAGCTTATTTTCTCCATCCGCCTTACATTTCAAATGCTTCTATCCTCTCCTCTTCTCGTTTTGTACACGTCCACGTTTCCGATCCGTAAAATGCTCCACTTGTCGCACGCCTGATTTTATCATGCATTTTCGCGGCCCTATGGGCTTCGTTCTGTTGGTTATTATTTTTATCTTTTTCGGTATAGCCTGTTTCGCTGGGGCAAATCTTTCCTGTATGTCTCGGGAGCGACGTCCATCTTCAGTAATGGTACTTATCGGGTACTCGAACGATGAAACCTGTTCTTTGAGTGTATTTACGTAAATTTACCTATAATATATGTATTCCGTATCGATATTAATTTTTTTCACTATGGGATAAAGACAGTTTAAAAGAGCAGATAAGGCACGTTTAAGTAATTCGACGAATTTTATTATTACCCGGCAGTTGGCGCTTGATCACATAAACGTCGTCATATGTTTAAGACGCCCTCCTTGGGACTACGTCGCGTACCGTGGAAGGTGCGATGGAAGACAACAAGGTGGCGAAACTAAACGCACGCGGTACTCAGATAATTTCGCAGTACGTATATATATATATATATATATATATATATATATATATATATATATATATATAAATATTATATATAAATATTATATATACAAGGATAGATTCATGGCATTTACCCGATAACATGGAAAGAACAACAAACTGACTCGATGTCACTGTTCATAATGATAACAGTAATTCATGAAAATACGTAGGACAATAATAACGTCATCGTTACTTCATACCGTTCGGTTAGAAAATTAGTCGTAACATTTTTCATAACGGTTAACGCTGATAAATCCGGGATGGTAAATTAAATATAAAATATCAATTATTTTTAACGTTAATAATCAGGTTCATTCAACGTTTTAAAGTCCGAAATTGCAATAGAACTAAAGCAGCGATATTTGTCAATTTGGAAGATGATTTCTATTCTGTCAGTAAACATCTGAAATCAAGTAATGCGTCATTTTTTATACGTGTACCAACTGATCACCAATCAGTGAAGATGATTTTAAAAGGACTGCCTCACACATTTACAAAAGCTTAAATACTGAATGAATTAAAATCTTTCATTAAGCTAAAACACTTGATAATAGCATTTTACACAAAGTGAATTAAATTTAAATTTCTTCCTTATTAAATTAAATTAAATTAAATTAAATTAAGTTAAATTAAATTAAATTAAGTTAAATTAATTAGTAGCTATTTACGCGATAGAACTTTTTATGTGACTGTTGGTAACTGATTCAATTAAAACGTATTTAGCGGGTGTTCCGCAAGGAAGGAAGCGTGTATTTATACAATTTTCTAGAAGTGCCGAATGCACAAGTCTATATAGATGATACAACTATGTTTTGTAGCGCGCTTAAACCAACCACTACACAGAGAATTTTACTTGGCATGTGCGATCCTCAAGGTACGATTTAAGGAGAAGGAAGTACGGATGAGCAAGAATTTTTTTAAGTTTATATAATAGCCCACGAGATGTCATACTCTATCAAAGGCTTACCTGACATCTAGGAACACACCGAGACATACTTGCTTGGCATCAAAGCCTTCTTGTATCGTATGTACAATTCGGTTGTTCGATAGTCTAGTGCTTTTTACGGAATCAAAACTGATGATCGGGAATAATATTCTCCGATTCTAGGATAGGATTTAACCGCTTTAATATGATTTTTTTCAAGCATTTTTTTCAAGCACTTTTGACAAGATAGGTAATAAGTAAATAGGTCTATATGATGTGACCAGGTGCTTTATCCGATTTAGGTATTACAACTATTTGCGCCAGCATGACAGAGGAAAATACTGCGGGCAAAACACCGCGTTAAAAATATTATAAATAAATAGTATCGCTTTGTCCGGCAATTCTAATAATAATTTTCCGGTGATTAAATCGAAGCACGGGCTTTTTTTATTATTTAATTTTTTGAATATATATTTTATTTCTCCTGGGGACGTTGGCGCAATAAGGAGACTCGTTTGAAAAGGAGCACTTAAAAATGTCATTATATCTTCGGAATTATCAGTTCCAGAGTTTGGTTTATAAACTTCAGAAAAATGTTTGGCAAACACTTCAGTCTTCTCTCGACCATCCCTAACCCATATCGGGACTTCTAATCGGTGGAGAAAAGGTTGTGTTGGCCTATTACGAGTTCAAATCGCTTTCTACAAGCTACGACGTTTTCAAGGGAGATAATTCTTGTAAATAGCGCTGTAGAGATTCATTTTTAATTTGCCTAATTAATGATTTAAGTTCTTTTGGTTTTTTATTTAATAAAGACTCGTAGACTGAATTTCTAGTTATGTACCATTTTTTTTGCGAATGTTTCTCTTTTCTTTAACTAGAGTCAGAACGTAACGCGGTAAGTTATTTACTTTTTCGATATCTTTAATTTGGCGTGAAGATTTCCACGCTATGCGTTGAATAGTTTCAGTAAAATACTGTATCGCTATTATCTCTTTCATTTTTCAATGGTAGTTTTAATTTTAAATCGCTATCTACAGCTTCCCGGAATTCATTCCAGTTGGCGTATTTATTACGCAAGTTGGGAGGGCTTTCCTTCCTTATTACACCTGTACCTTACCGTAAGAATTATAGAGCTATCGTCTGATACCAGATCAAAAGATGTTTTAGCTTCGATATTGAGTATATGCCTTTAGTAATGAAAAAATCGATCGCATCTGGTTTTCTGTTGGCCTATATGTTGACTTACCTGTAGCAGCATATCCTAAAAATTTATCCTGAATTATTTTGTTCAATAAGCTACCTCTTGCATTTGTAAACCTTGACCATGTGATCGTATTCCAGTCACCGCCAGTTATGAACCTATAATTACCCGAACTACTTATATCGACGGTTTGTTGCGCTACTACTACTTTTTCCACGCACTGGCTTAATATCACACAATAGCAAAAGTACGCCAAAGAAATAGAAAAGGGACGTTATCGACGCTACAACACAAAATCATAACCGATTTATACACATCAACAATATGATGAAGATGACAGCTCTATTCATGGAGAAAAGCTTCCTCCAATCATCATTAAGGTTAATATTAAAAATTTACTTAAGCAATAAAATCAACTTTTAAGATTAGATATTATAATCGTCATAAAACTTCGTCGTTTGCTAATATGACGACTTCCATCTCATTACCGCGAACCAGAAAAATGCTAATATCCCGTTTTTCACGCAAAGCCTGTTCGGATGATACTTAAGGGTTTACCCTCATCGTTTACTGCTCCCGAGGTAGAAAACGAGCTGAAACCCTTCACCGATATATCATCCGTCTCTCTCGATTTTATAACAAAATGCTCAAATTCGAATTTCATTCCTCTTCCTGTTTATTCAGTTCTATTTCCACCCCCGGCGGTACACAATTGCGTCGTGTTTATCACATAGGTATACCCTTTTCTCCTGTATCATTACATGGGAAAAATATGATAGGCGTAGCTCCCTACTTCAATGTTTTTAATTGTCAGCGCTTCGGACACGTGTCTGAAAATTGTAATCTCCCAGAATGTTGTCTCAAATGTAACAAATACCACACTTCCGCTTCTTGTCCCGAAAAAATATTTAAATGCGCTAACTGTAACGGACAACCATCCCGCTAATTTCGACCAGTGTACCGTCATTCGAAACAACGTTAGTACTAATACAAATAGATCCAACGCTTTACTTAATACCTCAGTAGCAAAACAATCAAGTTTCGACTTCTTTTCTAATAATTCTTCAGTACCCAACCTGGTTATAAATGTTCCAAGTAATGAATAAAGGTCTTACGCTTCAACATTTCGTTGTCCGCGTATTGTAACGCCTGATCCTAGCGCAAAGAATGAATCTTCTCTTGCAAGTATTCTGGGCTTAGTCATACTTTAAATGTAATTAAATCTATATTTAATCGCTTAAAAATAAGGATGTTTTTAGTATGCTGCAGGTAATAATTCAGAGTATTATTAATACGTATTAGTTGTCGTCCACCCCAGAAATTAAACTAGCTAATTGGAATTGGAATTCCGCCATCGAGAAGTATGACGAACTTAATCATTTTATGCGCATCAACCGTATTAATGTTGCAGCACTAACTGAAACCAAATTAGACTGCAAACACAATATCCAGTTTCCCGGTTAGAACATATTTAGAGCCGATGTAAGTCGTAGAGGAGGAGCTGTTGCTCTTCCCATCACAAAAAACCAAATAGAACTACTTCCACTACCGCACTTGAGCCTGTGCCCAATGTCCAATCTATCGGTGTCAATCTATCATTACCAACATTAACTATTACACTAGTGGCACTCGTGCTATTTAATCTTAATAATTTTCATAGTCGTAATTTCATTGCTATACTTTCTATATATAAACACCGTTCGCACGTATGCGTAACTTTGCCAAATTAGGCAGTTAATGAGGGTCAATCACGAGGTAATTTTAGTTGGAGACTTCAATGCCAAAATCAAACGTTGGAATTGCTTTAATGATAATTTTGCCGGCGCTATCCTTAACCGATTGTCATTAAATGGCCATCTTCGCATAATGGCTCACTCTGAGACCAAACATTTTCCCAAACGTGCGGGATGCAGAAACAGCATCTTAGTAATTGTACAAAAACCTACACAAATCAGACCTAATCTCTGTTAACGATCAGTCATCCGATCATAATTACTTTACAACTAAACTCCTCTTAGAAAAAAATGTTTAGATTGCAAAAACGCAAACGGCTTCAATTTAAAGAATTAACAGCGACGTTGTTCACACACTGACATAAGCGGTCCCTCTGACATTGACAAAACTTTAAGTGACCTTGTCGAACTAATTCAGTCATCGATTGAACGGCATTAAAAAGACCACTACTATTTGTTCACCTACATCTAACCGTCTTACATACTTGTACTCGTCAAATTCAAAAACTACATCAGACGATTGTGTATACCAAGCATTATGGCCGACTTGTCGCCTCTTTTTTAAAACAACTAAGCTTACACCAAATATTACTAGAATGCAACAATTGCGAGAAAAAGAAATGTTAACCTATAATAAACTAACGGATTATTTATATATACAGGATAATATATCGAATACTTTTTAAAGTTTATTACAACCAACTCAACGATAAATCTTATTAGCAATCGAGGGCGTCTATAAATAAAATAAGAGGGAAAAAATACAATATATAAACAAGGAACAAACGCTACTCGATGTTCAAACGAACAGATTGTATACAGTAGAGAAACTAGGCGGGAAAACTTGTTTATTGCTGTTTATTTATGCGTTTAATTATTATTGGGATTTCGTTCTTCATCCGATACACTTGCCTTTAGGTTATCTGAATTTATATTAACAAATTATAAATAAATATTTGTTCATTTGACTAATACATATGTTTTATATATATATATAAAAAATTATGCATATCTTTATAGAAGTCACCTTCTAATAGCGACTTGTTATTAATTATAATAATCTCTCACGTTCGATAATATTCTTCCTTATCGAACTCGTTAAATCGATTTTGTAAAATGTAATCGATAATTAATAATGTATTAATTCATTTTTTTTTTTTTTTTTTTTTTTTAGTGTTCATTTTTCGTTAGTAACATTTAAAAAATGTTCAGCAAACGTAAATTACGATTTTATCTGTTATACAATTAATATTTAAGAAAACTATTAGCGATAACAACTACCACCGCTACTGTTTATTCCACGTAATGTATTTCTAAAGCGATAATTTTTAATTTTTTTTTGTGTGTGTTCGTGTGTAGATAATTTGCTAATAACAGCTTGTAACTTTCGATGATAAACCATCGATATAATATATGACCTTTCTCTCCTCTGTGTTTTGTTGACTAATTAGAATGATGTGAGAAAAATTTCAAATTCTTCAATTTACTTTATAAAACTTCACTCGTCTCACTATCGAGTTCAGTAGCGACATGGTAAGCCTTTTTTATGTTTCATTTTTTTCATCTATTAATGATTTATTGAAATATATACACGTACATAATATACGAACAGAACGGAATTAAATAAATAAAATTAAACTATCTAATAAAGTAATTAAATTTATATATACATACAATTTATAAAATAGAAAAACAAAAAAAACGCAATAAAGTAGTTAATTTAAATATTAATCACTATCGGCGCAACTTTTTGTAATATTTTACATTTAAACGAAGTATTTTCGAACATTTTATTTTGTGTATTTCGTTTTTTCATTTTACAATAATTCGTATATACTGTATTTTTATACATTTTATTTATTTTTTTACGTTCACTACATATAAAAACAACGCTTTTCGGCTATTAAGCCATTATCAAGTGAATATAAAAAAAAAAATAAAAAATATATAAAAATTAATATGTATACAATTTATAAAATAAAAAAAAAAAATAAATAAAAAATGTAAGAAAATACTTAATTTAAACGTATTTTAATCGCTATCAGATTATATCAGAAATAACTGTTTTTTACTTTTCGATACTTTATAATATTGCACGTTTAAATTAAGTATTTTTGTACTTTTTATTTCATATTTTGTTTTTCCTGTTACATTTCTTATAAATTGTATATACACTTTTATATATTTTATTTATTTCTTCACGGGCGCTATATATAAAAAGGTCGCAAAGCTTTTCGGCTATTAAGCCATTATCGAGTGGACATAAAAATAAAATAAAAAATATATAAGAATTAATATATATGTACGATTTATAAAATAGAAAAACGGAAAAAATTTTTAGAAAATACTTAATTTAAATGTACTTTAATCGCTATCGGATTATTTAAGAAATAATTTTTTTTTTTAATTTTGCAATTTTTTATAATATTGCACGTTTAAATTAAGTATTTTCATACTTTTTATTTCATATTGTGTTTTTCCTTTTACATTTGTTATAAATTGTATATATACTATATTTTTATATATTTTCTTTATTTTTTCATGCCGACTATATATATAAAAAGATCGCAAACCATTTCGACTATTAAATCACTATCAACTTAGAGATATAACCACCTTATTTTTATTAATCTGTTATATTACTATTTTAATGGGTAAACATTTTGGAAGCCAAAAAAAAAAAAAAAAACGGATAAATAAAAATTAATATATGCAATTTATAAAATAGAAAAACGAAAAATAAAAATGTAAGGAAATACTTAATTTAAATGCACATTAATCGCTATCGAATTATTTAAGAAATAACCGTCAATTTGCAATTTTTTGTAGTATCGTACGTTTAAATTAAGTATTTTCTGAAGTTTTATTTTATATTTTACTTTTTCCTATTTTACATTCGTCATAAATTATATCCACTCTACCCGACTACGCCGATCCGGCCAAGAACTCGCTGTGTGATAGTTCCTGTTCGATCGAATTCAGATTAAATTTGGACCGGTAGCGACAGTTCTGTTTACGAATCTGCATAGCTGAAAATGAGCTTCATCGTTCATCGAAAGATTTTTTAAATCGATCTCTTCGTCTTCCGATTTTTTTCATGGTCGTTTCAGCGAAAAGTTTTTGTTTAAGATTTTTTTCAGCAAAAAGTTTTCATTGTGCATCGTCGTGAATTATTACACGTTTATAAGGATGAAATTTCGATCAGCAATATAAAGCGAACATATAAAGGAGCAGCATGACGACGAGCAGAATTCGGAGTCCCGAATGATCTCTGCCGATTGAAGTTTGTGGGAGTACGAACCGGTTTTTTTTTTTTTTTTTTTTTTTTTCCCGAATGTTTTCAGTCCAACTTTTGAATTGCGAGATGGTACAGGTCTCTAAACTCTGTTTGCACCGTCGTCATCGATTCACGCCGAAAATAGCTATCCACGCAAAACGCGCTCTTCTCGTTATAGGATGCCATATGATAACTGAACAACAAATAATCTCTCGTGTGTACACTAAACGTGGAACACGCGGTTTGCGTTGTAGCAGTGTTACCAACCGCGCTATTCAAAAAAAAAAAAAAAAAAAACATCAATCTTCTTTGAGTCACCTAATAGTAGAAAAAAAAAAAAAATCCCGAATAAGGTATATTGCGTTATTTTTAAAAAGATAAATATTTCATTTTTTAAATAACTTATCACGAAATATTTAACGGTTTCAGGATTATTACTCGTAGTAGACGAGATTAGGTGAACTTAACCAAATTGTCCATTTTCGCAGTGATAAGAAGAGGTATTTAACTCGGTTCTAAAAATATTTATAAAAAAAATTATCTAAAATCAATTAAAAGTATAAAGTATTACTACGTATTTTCCCACGTTGTTAAGCGCGGAAATCCCATCCGTCGAACGATTATTTAAACGTTTTTTTAACCGTTGACAAAAATTTTTTCTACGAAATTACTAATCATAATGAGAGAGTACCACGCTCGTATTATTTGTCAATTATTTACAGTTAATTACAGAGTTTAGCATTTATTATAAAGTTGGTGAGAAGGCGGAGATTTCAGCTGATTGCAACGATATCCACAGTATATTTATGGCAGATTAGAAACGATACGATAGAGCGTTAGTGGTGTAATATGAAATGCATACTCAGCGTGTGACCAATATACATGACAGCTGTTTCCAGCCTTGGGTGAACAGATTTTACCAATTTTTAACGGCCAAATTGCTAAATCCTCCTTTATATTGCCGAGTACACTTGGCCGAATATGGAAAGATTAATTACACGAGTACAGGATTTTCCGTCTATAGAATTTGACATTGTCTTCTCCTAACGTTATCGGCAAGTTAACTTGGATAAACCCTTATGCGCCGCGCGGTGAATACATTTTACTTTTACACGCAGTTCCATATAATTCGAATCGTACGCTAGATCACGATAAAAACTTATTTTAAAAGCTGACGTGTACGTTGCATATATGATATATATATATATATATAATTAATTTATGCTAAAATATTAGTTCATCGTACATTTTTTTTCATTTTCTTCGATAAATACATTTTTGCAGGCGATTTCACACGTTTTGTTCAGCGTTTGTTTGATCCTTACCTATTATGTTCCATCAAGCGTTCAATCATCCGAAGTGAATCAGGTAACTTTCATTGATATCCGTGTTGGGTGTGTGTTATCAGTGTGAGTGTACATATATGTTTCTTCGTAATTTAAGAAATTCTTAATTTAAAAAAATAAATAAATAAACATAACTTATTAATTCTTCAAAGTGTTATGGTTATTGATTAAAAAATTAAGAAAATCACATCATAATAATAATAATTGAGATTATCATGCGGGTTACACACATACACACACATATATATATAATATATATATGTATAAATGTATATATTTTAAATAAAACAATATAAACTTTTATTTTTGAGCGAAGTTTTTCGACAATTACGCCATTATCAAGCATATACAATAAACGCAACTATAAATGTAAATATATATATATATAAAGGCCCATCATTCAATTACACAACCCCTAAGTTTGAATAAATCGGAGACGAGAATAACTCGGCTATGCTTTCAGTTATAGTCGGTAAATAAGTATTGAAAAAGTAAAGAAATTGAAGAATGACAAATTGCCTCGTATTAGCTCACCAGATCAGAAAGACTAAAATCTAGAAGCTCACAGATTAGCTACGAAGTTCAGAGGGTTTTGATGCGTCCGTAGCCCGGATGCAAGAATGTAACCAAAAGAACCCAGATAGAAAACGATAGGCACACCAGATAGCAGGCCAGTAGGCTTTGATCCGAAGCGAAAAACCTGGGTACGCTCGAACCGCATTCGTACGGGCCATCGACTTAGTGGTCATATGTTCGCAAAGTGGGGTTTCATATTTCATCTTACGACTGCCAACAAGTAAACCAGACAATGGATCATATACCGAACGAATGCCCACGTAGAGCCATTCGCAGTGGATAGAAGGATATTCGAACAGTATCGAGCACGGCCATGTTGACCGAATTTAGATGTGTACATTTAAGCTACCCGGAGACTCTCAAACTTAAAAGGAAACTACTTCGTGTATATGTAGATAGTTTACATCGTGTAAATAAGTCCGCGATCTGTACATTTTCTTGCTTTCGCGTTATTTGGAATATCGTATTGAAAATGAAAAAAATAAATTCGATAGTTTTTCGTTTAAATCAAAGTCGACGATTTTAAAATGTTTGTAGAAAAATACTAATTATGAATTACGATTAGCAGTGCTTAAAAAATGATTAAAAAAATAAACGTTTGAAACATTTTCAATAAATAACACTTAATTCGGTTTAAATTCTAACGACGAAAAAGTGGGAATTATTTATTTATTTCGGGTTTTTTTTTCTTATAGTGCCGAGATTATTACGAACTGACTTACTTGTTATATATAGTAAATGAGGTTTGAGGACGAAGTGAGGGAATAGTTGAAAGACTACTGATGAGGAAGCGGTCGACAGGGATGGAGTTGTAGTATAATTTCGCGAATAATCTGTTGACTCCTGAAAAAGTTTTGTCTTCAAATTCGGACGTCAGGACTGACTGACGAGTATTCGACCGTGTAACATACCTTCTTATTTACAATAGAGAATAGATTTTGCGTAGGTATGTTCAATAAAATTCGATAGGTGCTCAGCTTTTTTTCTTCGAAAAACTATACCGGGGGTACATCAGTAGATGTGCCCGGATTATCCTCCTGAATGTGACGACTCGGATTGAACAGTAATTAGTTCTCGTCATTACAGCAATATTGGCGTACATTTTATCATCGATGAATAGCTGGCAAATACCTGATGGCCAAACTTTTCCTATTTTTGGCTTTTTGTGTGCGATTCCTCGATTATTTCTCGTTTCCGCGTACATTTGTTAGAGAAATTTCGCATTTTCCCCAAAAGATTTCATATATTCATAGCAACAATTTGTTGAGGACTTGAAATAAAATGAGGCGACGAATGCGACTAAGAGATGAGGCTACTGGAATATGTTGCACCGGAGGTATTCCTTGCGATATTAAAAGCTCGTCTTTTGTCGAATTCTCCTTCACCATCTTAAATATCATCGTACATCAGCACCTTCTCGAGTCCACATCGTCGTCGTCGCTATCTGATATTTCAATATTTCATAATAAGCAACAATTTGTTGAGGACTTGAAATAAAATGAGGCGACCGTCGTCGTCGCTATCTGATATTTCAATATTTCATTCATAGCAACAATTTGTTGAGGACTTGAAATAAAATGAGGCGACGAATGCGACTAAGAGATGAGGCTACTGGAATATGTTGCACCGGAGGTATTCCTTGCGATATTAAAAGCTCGTCTTTTGTTGAATTCTCCTTCACCATCTTAAATATCATCGTACATCAGCACCTTTTCGAGTCCACATCGTCGTCGTCGCTATCTGATATTTCAATATTTCATAATAAGCAACAATTTGTTGAGGACTTGAAATAAAATGAGGCGACCGTCGTCGTCGCTATCTGATATTTCAATATTTCATTCATAGCAACAATTTGTTGAGGACTTGAAATAAAATGAGGCGACGAATGCGACTAAGAGATGAGGCTACTGGAATATGTTGCACCGGAGGTATTCCTTGCGATATTAAAAGCTCGTCTTTTGTCGAATTCTCCTTCACCATCTTAAATATCATCGTACATCAGCACCTTTTCGAGTCCACATCGTCGTCGTCGCTATCTGATATTTCAATATTTCATAATAAGCAACAATTTGTTGAGGACTTGAAATAAAATGAGGCGACCGTCGTCGTCGCTATCTGATATTTCAATATTTCATTCATAGCAACAATTTGTTGAGGACTTGAAATAAAATGAGGCGACGAATGCGACTAAGAGATGAGGCTACTGGAATATGTTGCACCGGAGGTATTCCTTGCGATATTAAAAGCTCGTCTTTTGTCGAATTCTCCTTCACCATCTTAAATATCATCGTACATCAGCACCTTTTCGAGTCCACATCGTCGTCGTCGCTATCTGATATTTCAATATTTCATAATAAGCAACAATTTGTTGAGGACTTGAAATAAAATGAGGCGACCGTCGTCGTCGCTATCTGATATTTCAATATTTCATTCATAGCAACAATTTGTTGAGGACTTGAAATAAAATGAGGCGACGAATGCGACTAAGAGATGAGGCTACTGGAATATATTGCACCGGAGGTATTCCTTGCGATATTAAAAGCTCGTCTTTTGTCGAATTCTCCTTCACCATCTTAGATATCATCATACATCAGCACCTTCTCGAGTCCACATCGTCGTCGTCGCTATCTGATATTTCAATATTTCATAATATCATCCTGTCGCTTATCATTAAAATTTATGATACGAAAAGTTTTTAACCGATAAATAATAACGTATACGTGCACTAAATTCTACACGTTCTATACTAGACGATAATAATAAATGTTTTTAAAGAACGATAAAATATTCACAAGCTATTTAAACTGTAAATAATTGATTTCGAATACGCGCATCTAAAGGAAACTGAAACACAGCGTATTATATCAGACAGAACTGCGGATTTTACAAAATCTAGTTTAGAAAATAGCAACTTCGTTTTTGCATTACTATAGTCCCACTGGTGTAACATTTAAGAAAAAAAAAAAATTAAAAATATCAAAATTTTATTACTAATGAGAAAAAACGAAAAAAAAAAATCGTACTAGAAGAGAATGGGGGTTTCGACCAGGGGAAGAAAACTAGGTGTTTTTTTTTTGGCTTTGAAGAGATCTCAATGCTGAACAGACAGAGATTCAAACATGAAACTAGTTTTATTGCGTTCTGCTAACTTGTGTCCACGTACATTGGCAATGGGATCGAGTTGATACAGCATTCAAAAACGAAGATAATACATATTTACATAGCTCGTACTGAAGATGCTGAGAGATTGGTTTGGGAGTAAACAAAAAAAAAAAAAAAAAAAAAAAAAAAAAGAATTTGGAGTAGGTGATGTGACCAAGGCGAAGTCTCTGCTTTCCAGAAGTCAACGTTGGAATTAATAGAAGGAAGTTATACGCCGCGAATTAATGTAGCTTCTAAATAAATATCTACAACTTTCTGTAAATGTCGAAAGTGGTTTTTGTTTTTAATTGTATAGAAATTTAAATGTCACTTAAATTCGTAATATCGTTAATGTTAATAATAAATGTGGTCGTATTTAAAAAGTATACGAAAGAGAAGGAATGCTAGCAGGTCGAACGATTATCGACGTATCAGCTTGATGAGCCAGTTTTTTGAAGTACTCAGTTTGGGATTTTAAAAAAAAAGTTAGGCACTACAGATGTCCTATTTCGTATTAGAATGCTAGTCGATCGCTACGGATATTGGTGTGTGTGTGTGTGTGTGTGCATATACTACGTCTTGTTGATTTCCGAAAAATGAAACTTAAAGACGTTTTAACTAAATTCGCTACAGAGAGAGTGCGGAGTGCGTGTGAGAAATTTTTTTATGAAAACCAGCATTATGATAATTCATTCGGTGCCGTTTATTCTGAAGAATTTGTAATTTATTGATTGTAAAGTTGCTTACGGTACAACAGATACGACAAGTATAAAGCATGATATTGGTAAAATAAAAGCTGCGTATGTTAATAATTTCTTCTGTATATTTAATTTTGATCGATTGTTGAACATCCGCATTAACTGATGTAAACGAGCATGAGCTTTATCAATATTGCGTTTGATGTGATCACTGAATATGAACGGACACATAATGCGTTAACAATAATGTAGTAGTGTACTTCACCTTCTTATTATACAATCGTGCGGAAGAGACGACCAGCAAAAGAAAGAATAACGTAGATGCAGAATTTAGCGCAGTCGTATAACTTAGCCACAGTTGAACTGTTCTGAAACGTATTAGGCTGAGAAAGAATTGGTAAAATATTAACTGACGTTTAGTAACGGGCATAGCACTATGATGATAATGATCATCATCAGCATTATATATATATATATATATATATATATTGTGTACAATCAATTCCATTAAACAGTAAGTATTGATATATGGATACATATATATATACGTATTAAAGAATACCATCCGTCCGTAAAGTTTAGGATAACGTCGTAGTTAAGTTGTCTGAAGCTTTTTCTGATTCGTCAGTTATGTATATGTATAGAGTAGCTGCTATTGTGACGAATAACTAAACCATATATATATATATATATATATATATATATATATATATATATATATATATATATATATATATATATATATAAATGAAATAATTTTGGTGCGTGCTTGAAAATGACGTAACTGTCGAAAAGCTTCGCGATTAAAAAACTTTTAGTGATTGTGTTATATTTTGTTCGGTTTATTATTATTATTATTATTATATATATATATATATACGTCTATCCATCCGGACATGCGATCGTTCTAAAGATAGATATGAACGAAAAATGGATACACTGACACGAATAGTAATGAGATAATAAATAATAACAGTAATAATTATGGTGAAAATATTTATATATAACGAAGTGCGCTTAAAATAGAGCAGGTGAAAGTAGATACCAGATTAATGACGTAGTAAACGGTTAAGCGCAATTAAAAATATTTTACATCGAATTCGATATAAAAAACGGTGATTCGGATGAAAGTATAAAATATATTTCTATAATTTATTTTTTTTTATACTCACTCGACGGTAGAAAAGTTTTGGCAATTTTTTTCAAAGAAAAAATTTTGATGATTTCAACTCCTTTTCGTTATTTATTTTTTTTTTAAAAAAATCGCTATATTCCAAACTTTTCAAATTTTCAAATTTTATTCTATTGATATTTCTAAAATTAATTTTATTCGTGGTTTCTACTTTTATTTTTTTTTTCTTTATCTCATTTATATTTTCCGTATTTTATTTTATTAATCTCGATTTTATTAATATTTCCAAATTTTATTTTAGTGCTATTTCATAATTTTATTTTAATTCCAATTTTATCGATATTTCCAATTTTTATTTTATTAGTATTTCTTAATATTATTCTTTATTAAAATTTTTTATTTCATTACTAATTTCTAGTATTTATTCATATATTTGGTGCGGGGTTTTTTTTTCTTTATAAGTCTTTTTATATTATTGTTCATTTTTAAGGATGCGTTAAAAAATTCATTCGAAAGTTTCTCTTACAAGTTCGCTGAAGCTGTAGCTAAATCTCAACCGGGAAAAAATTTTATTACATCGCCGTTAAATGTTTACGCGGCTTTGCTATTAGCTGTATTGGGTAGTAAAGGTGAAACTCAAACAGAACTGGTCAAAGCGCTCGAATTAGAACAATTTAGCGATAAGTAAGTTTAATTAATTTGTTTATTTTTAATCTTTTTTTTTTTTTTTTTTTTAAATATGTACGTGGCCAATAAAACAAATCAAGCGAACGTTGAAGCTTTTATTTAATAAGTATTTAAATCTAATACGATAACTGTATAGACTCGAACGATTTATGGACATCGGTACAACTAAACTCTTATTATGTTAACATGCGCAAATTGTGAAAGTTAAAGCATATATATATATATATATATATATATATATATATATATATATATATATATATATATATATATATATATATATATATATGTATATATATATATATATGTGTGTGTAAGTAGTTTTATTTACCTAGGATCAGTAATAACGAAGAATGGAAATTGTTTACTCGATATAAATTAACCGTATAACAGGTGTTAGACTTTTTGGTCATATTGGCATGGGAGACAAAATCTCCTTTTTGAATGTCAATATTTAGAAAAGTTAACGGAAGAAGATCATTAAAGTTGACTACCGGGATGAATTTCTGACACGTCGATTTATCGCAATGCAATCTTCAATATTTCTGTAGCATACAGCGCGACACGTGGTAAAGGATATAGACAATAAGTTGATTGTATTGTTAAAGGTTAATAATTCGTAATAACGCAATAATGCGGTCTTTGCGGGTGCCGAATCGTAATGATATTATGAATTCGTTTATTAATTAGCTAAAGTACTCTGTTTAGTTCCACACAACGATATCACTCTGTACAGTCGGTGCATAAGAATCATACACACCGAGAGAATTAGTCGTCATAATTACTAGCAACTTCGACCGTCTTTTACTAAACTTTTGCGGTTCTATTCCTTTCAGAAGACTAATCGCGAAGGAATTGTACTCATCGATAGATTACGATTTCGACATCTTTTCCAAACGCGACTTACAGGAAGTCCGTTGTTTTGCCTCCTCCATCTCGAACGGACAATCTACAATCCGATTATACGTGGGGGTTTTTTTTCCCTAGTTACTGCGGCGTCGTTACCCGTTCTGACCTTTACCTTATCTTAACTACGTTCCGCATATATTACATCTGCGTATAATGTACAATCCCTTCTCCATCCGGATATAATTATTCCCCCAACGTTTCTAGAGAAGTCTCGGCATTTTCGATTAAATTATGAACAGTCAACCGCGATATCGCTTTAAGTGAGCCCGTAAAGACATCCCCATTGCGTTATCTTTCCGGATATTTCTAATAACGTTTAGCGATTTCGAATAATAATTCGAAAATTATTTCTTCGCATGTTTACTTCCAGCTTATTAGCGGCAATATTTTAAATTTCGTATTTACTATTATTATTAATAAACGCGGTATGTTCATTTAACAGCTTAGACGATGTTCACAAATCGATCGGTAATTTATTTAAGGAAGCTCAAAATTCAAATTATTCGACATTGAATGTGGCGGATGCGGTATTCGTTAATAGCAAAATACAGATTAACGACCACTATAAACAGAATGCAAAATCCTATTACGGTAGCGTGATAGAATCTCTCGATTTCAGCGATGGAGGTCAACATGCGACCGATACCGTCAATCAGTAAGTGATATCGAAGTTTTAATTTCGCGCGAAAATTTACAATATTCTTTATTTTCATTATTAAAATTGATAATTTCGCGTCGAAATTTTGACGCTATAATAATTGAAAGGGTTAAGATTCTTCAGCTGATAAAACTGCGCATTCGCCGGTGGAAAAATATCCCGCATTTTTTTTTTTTTTTTTTTTTTTAGTTTGTTCCCCAATCCGGAGATAATACAGAACAGGGGGACTAGTGTGCCATAAAGCTAAATAATTATAGAAGTGCATATAAGTAGTGTGTAGCTGAAAACTACTAAGTATAAAGCATATGTGTAATAGTCCCCTGTTTGTGTACTTCATCTAAGAGCAGTGATCGGATGAAAAACACATAGTGCCATCGACTAGCTGTGTGTGCATGAAGAAAGGAGTCTGTAGAGTGGATAGTAGTAATAAGTAATAAAAATAAATATATATAATGTAGAAGAAAAAAAATACAACTCCAGAAATAGCGAAATATATCTTGCCGATAACGAAATAGACAATTATAAAAAAATCGAAATCCTAGAAAAAAAATATAATATGCGCATATTAAACAAAAGATACGTTTTATCTGTTCGACGTCTTCTGACTGACCTTCCGAAATTCTATATTTCTTACGGTCGATCTCGATCACGCATCTCTAGTCAAATTCTCGAATAGAATGAACGAAAAGGTTCGGTTGTGTCTTCGGGAATTTACGAAACTGTCGAATATCCCGAACAGCATATCTATTCATCGATAGTAAAGCAATAAACGATTCCCCGAATACGACTTCGTCAAGTGTAAATGTCTAGCTCGCGAATATTGGCGGAAGAAATAAATTTCTTCGTCTTCGTTCGTCCCATCCCACCGCCGAATGAAAATTTCGAGTTTTCGGCCGAGCCGAAAAAATTCTACACAATCGAAAACGTTACGAAAATTGAAAGTTATAGACGCGTAGAATATTCAAACTATTAGTGACACAATTCGATGAATCAGAGAAAAAACTATTCCGATCGAACATGCACATTTTTTTAAGAAATTTAGGAATCAAATTATATCGAATATGAATTTTAGGAAAGAATTCAGTAATGTTGTAACCATTCTGTTTAATTCGAGCCTCGAGTCACATTTCGTACCTCGGTGGCGGTAACAAACACGTGTCAGTCAATTATGACCGACGAGTATGGTTGTGATAAAAGGTTCAATGTCAGTCATTATTGACTTTATTGACTAATATAATGACTGACTGACTTTGTAACTATTTCGAGTAAAAGTTAAATTTTTAAAGTGTTAATCATATAATGACTGACACTTTCATGTAAGATTTCTTTCGGTTTCTAATTAATGTAAAATAATTTTGAGCGCTTAGAACGGTTATAATGAAAGTTTCGAAGGATTATGCTTTCAATATAAACATACGTGTGATAACAGACAACAGTCTCATAAATGACTGACACTTTTTTTATTGTTCCGTTTCTAAAAGAAATAGAAAAACTTTAAGTTAACCACAATGGTTTTCGAAAGTGATATTTTTTAATACGGAGTAAAAATTAAAAATTAGCATTTAAAAAAAAAAAAAAATCGTATGGGCTGACGTCAGTCACATATGACTGATACGGGAATCAAAGTATTAATTCACTACTCAACCTTATAAAGATTTACTTTAAAAAGATCCTATTAAAAAAACGTCGTAATAATGTATCGTCCCTTTTTGAAAGTAACCCTTCATTACACGATCGAAGGCCTGACTGACATCCAGAAATACTGTAGAACGGTAGTGCTAGGTTTACCTAGTTTTGGTATCATAGTTACTTGAGCGATTTTCCATTAGTAGGCCAACCATATGATAGCGTTGAATATTATTGTTAATATACCCTTTCGCGGTAGAGATTTAAGGATCTTTCTAGTGATTAGATGATTAGTAGCTTTGTGTTTTGATAAATTATCCATAATCACTCTCTTAATCTGGGACGGAGAAAACGGTTTTATTAGAAGTTTGGAACGGGACAGTTAGGTCGAACTCAATTTGATTTAAAGAAATAATCCGATCCGTTATCGGGTGTGGTTTAAACGCATACTTTAAATGAAATCCAAAAACTTCCACCTTTTCAAGATGAATGCAAAGTTAGCGAACGGAAAGACAAAGAAATGAGAGAAAATGGAAATTTAACGTTTGTTTTGAAATATACATATTCCAGAATGACACGGCCGCTTACATACTGGGTGTAATCTGCAGGGATGAGTGTATGCGTGTGTGTGTGTTGATGCGATGTAGATGTAGGATATAGCAACGCTATATCGGCATACATATGTGAAAGTACGTGCGAGTATTAGCGCACTTGATGTAAACAATTTATTTCATTTACTTTTATTTTCACTTATTTATTATTATTTATCATTAATTATATTATTAATTTTAATTATTTATTTTCTGTACAGATTTAAGTTTTTCACAAAATATGTACGTAATTATCGTTATTCAGCGATTAAATTTGACAAACTATTTATATGCTAGTCTGGTGCTCGTGGCGCGTATATCGTTTATATGTATGTTAGATGCAGTGGCGCATCTGGGATTTGTACCTGGGGTTGGCTCAAACACCCCCTCCCCCCCGAAAAAAAACGAATTAATTTTTTTTTAATATAATGAATAAAATATACACAGCCGAATAATGTGTAACGAAATTCGACAGGCAAAACAAACTCTAAACGATCACGAACAATAACGAAACAAGCGATAACACTAATAAAAAAAAAAAACACTGGTCGGTTGACCGGGATCAGATTCGAATGCCATATGCCGTAACCAACGGTCATTTTTTCTTTGTGTTGCACAGTCAGCTGGATTTTCAATGTCATTAGCTGACAGAATGTGGGGAATATTTTCTAACAGTACTTTTTGCAATCTATAGGCTGCTTTAACCGCTGTTCGAGATGAGGTTTTATTAAACGTGAGCTCTTCCAAATTTTTTGTTTCGACTATCATTCTAGCTGCGAAATTGTTTGAAGCTTACGAGTTAGGCGCCTTCTTGATATGTATTTTATACTTTTCTAAGCCCTCTAGTGGCTTAAGCCCGCTAGCCCCCCTCCCCCGTGGGTGCGTCACTGGTGTTTTACTTTGTGTTATACTTGGCACGCGCTATTCGCTAGATAAAGATTTGATTTTATTATAATTATTACTATTAAAGAAGAAAGAAAAAATACAGTTTCGCCGAGATGTTAAATTAATGAAAGTAAATTCCTATGATTATATTTAAAAGTTATCACTTCTTAAGGGGGGGGTGAAGTTATCTTAAACCTTTCTTTACAGGAAGTAGTAGTAACCCATCGAAAAAATTAAACGGTTTATCGAAACAGCGTAAAACGAAAAATCATCTAAAATCTTTATAATTGCGCATATAATATCCGTAGCGATATTCTATTTGCCGTTAATTTATTTATTGCAGATGGGTCTCTAATCAAACGAACGGCAGAATTCCTAAACTCTACGAAGAACGAATCGATCCGGAGACGGTTAGTTTATTAGCGTCAGCTCTTTACTTTAAAGCAGAATGGGAAAATCAGTTTCCTACACAAATGACTAAAAAGTAAGCCGCTATTAGTATTTTATTATCACACCACATACAACGCACAAACACACAAGCGCTTACGTACGTATACAATTATGTATATCAAAAAATCAATCGAAAATTAGTTAAATCGCTAATATTTATTTTCTTATAGAAAATACAAAGCTTTTCGGCATTTACGCCATTATCGAGTGAAACATTTTTTTGGAAAAATCATAATTTTAAAATATAAATACACAAAATTATGTTTTGCGCGCAGCAATTCGTTCGTTGTAATCATAATTCAAAAGGAAATTTACGCGAGAACAAGGTTGTTCATTTTTTTTAAACTAACGAAACTTTAACTATTCCATTTTAGAAAAAAAAAAAAAAAAAATTAAATTGTCGATCGAAAAATATTTATAAACTATAAAAACTATTGTTTTTACATAAAAATCAACGTTCTCGAACAATTACGATAATTTGAACAATATGGAATGTAGAGTGATTTTTAAAAAATAAATAAACAAAAAAAGAAGTAATTAAAATCGTTAAATTTTTATACAAAGACGACGAAACTTTTCGGCTATTAAAACATTATAACGAAGAAATAATAATCATTTTTTTTTTTTTTTTTTTTTTTTTTGGGGCACTGCTGAGAAGCAATCACAACCCACTAACGTGTTGATAAATAGTTATTATATATTGATATTACAATTGGTTAGGAATTTGTAAAGAAGGAGGAAAACAAGTCATTAGAAAAAATTAAGGAAGTGATAGAGAAATAATCATAATAAAATATGAGAAAATACTTAATTTAGATGTAGAATGTTACAGAAAATTGCAAAATGGAAACAGATTTAATTATAAAATAGTCTGATAGCGAATGCGATAAACAGCACCGTCAATAACTACTAAATTATTTTATAATTAAATCCGGTATTTAACTTTTGCTATTTTCTGTCGTATTGTTTAATTTTTTCATGTCCACTCGATAATGACTTAATAGTAGCCGAAAAGCTTTTTTTTTTATATATAAAATTTTTTTGATTTTAGCTACTTTTTTTTTGGGGGGGGGGTTATTTATCAATTACAATTTTATTTGTCGCGTAATCGATTCTATTTTAGTTTGATAAAAACCGACTAAAATCATTAAGATTACGAGCACGTATTAAAAGGATGTATTCGATTTAGCATTACTAAAAACGTTAAAGATGAAAAATTCCTTTCCAAAGCGTTACAGAGAGTGAAAGGATCCCATAGACGGCTCATAGAACAAGATGATTTCGTATTAGAGTAACATGGAAGCCAGGCAGCGGTTGTTAGTCAACTATTAAAAGACGCATGTTAGGATTTTTCGGACGTACAATACGCGTATAGAGGCTGGTGAAAATGATCCTGCAAGGAAAGATCAATTGAAAAGTTAAGAAAGGCAGACCATATTGATCAAATCACAAAAAAAATAGGTGATTCAGAAATAAATAATGAATCTAGCGCGAGATCAACACAACTGGCGACGTCTGGTAGCTTGCCCTACATAAGGTCACAGCATCTACGGATAATGAAAAAAGAAAAATAAGAAATATATATATATATATATAAATGATATGCTACATTCTACATCAGTCCACTACTGAACATAATCTTCATCAGTTCTTTTCATCTATTCTTATCTTTATCTAATCTCACTCTGCTACTACTCTAATCATATATATATATATATATATATATATATAGAGTACGTTAACTATTCTGGTATTATTTGTTGGCGTTCCTGTTACGTCTGTTTCTCTACCACGCAACTAATAAGAAGAATATAACGGTGAGATCGATTTTATTTTATTTTATCGTTTAATAATAACGAAACCGTCTTATTTTATTTTGTCCCTTATTAATAACAATCCCCGATATCGATATTTATTCACTTTAATCTAATTCTATCTAAACCGTCGGCTGAATAGAGCCGTATACCTCCATGTGTATACACACACTATGTCGACCAAACTAAAAAATAAAAAAAACATACCAAATCCTATGTTATCAAATCTACAAACCGCAAAATGGCTAATAAATCTTCAACAAGCGAAACAGCCTCTGTTAATCTTACCAAGCAGCTCAATAACGAGTCAAACTACAAACATATCGACTCATCCTACACATGTTAATGTAAATACAGGCACAACGTTAAATTCAATGGTAAAACGCCTTCCATTTCCTACGTAACAGCTGTAAACAAAGAACCAGTAATCCAAAGAGGAAGAACTGACGGACTCCTAGAACATCGACAATGGTATCTCTATAGCTCCTGCAATTCCAGCATTCAAACGAGCGATTTCTTTTTCCACTTTCGCTTCATCCACTGAAGCGATCCCTGGTACAAATGTTGAGAAACATAAACCAAAGAAGCTGAAATCAACGAAGTATAAAACCGATCAGTTTTTAGAGACAATCAAGCAGCCAAAGAGGAAATGGAACAAAATGCAGACCGTTATGAAGTTACACCAGACCCGTTTGAATATGTCTTGTTTGCGATTCTTACAGAAACGAATTACATTGAAGCAAATGAATTTAAATCCAATACAGCTAACCAACTTGTTACCAATCCTGAAAAAGTTTATAGTTTTGGCAAGGGAGTAATAACAAATTAACCAAACGAATCAATGCACTGCATGACAGAGCCGACGAGACATGAATAAAATTCTGCAACGGAATATAAGTGGCGCATTCTCGCACCTGACCGAACTAAAATTATTGATAGCGCAATACCAACCTCAAGTGAGTTGTATTCAAGAATCTCATCTGAAGACTAACCAGCAGCTTACAATCCATAATTACAAAACATTCACGTTCTATGATATCTCGCATCTGATCGCAGCTGAAAGTGTGTTAATATTAGTTCACAACTCGATCCCCCAATCAGTACCGCTCTTAATTACAACCGACGTACAAGGAATTGCGGTCTCAATATTAATCCTAAACTAATCTCGGTATGCAATATTTATATTCCACCCAACCAACAAACATTAAAACATGATTTCGACAATATTATAAAACAGCTACCAACACCTTTTTTTAAACTACTTGATGATTTTAACGCACATAGCCATTGAAGCTCCAGACGTGAAAATTCTAAAAGAAATCAAATCGAAAATTTACTTACCAATAACCACAATATCGCTTTATTAAACAAACAAGATCAACCAACTTACTGTGATACAAAATCGGGACTTTTTTCTTCTATCGACCTCAAACTTCCTCTTCCTCGTACTTCAAGCCGTAGTTGCTGCACACGTGTTAATTTTGATTAATTATAATAATTTAACGGAATTATAAACATTCGTAACCTCCCTAATGGACATCGTAACTACCATTTAATCCATTGATAACTGCACTAATTTCTACCCAACCGAATTTCCGACCTCTATAATTATATTATATTTTTAATATATAACTAAAATAAAAATACTTTTGTACCGTGCTCGAAATATATTTATTTCATAAAAACTGTCTACTAGTTTCATCGCCACATCACGTTCCTAATGATGCCGTAACAAAATTGTTGTTTTTAACGAAGTAACTCTATATTATCGTTATAAAAGCATTTCGATTTTATTTATCGGTGTTTTTATTTCAATACAGAAATACTTTTTTTTTTTTTTACTATTATTATTTTTTTTTATATATTTTTTTTTGTTATTTCGCCGTGTCCGTGAAAATTTTGAAAAGCCAAAAATTTTCTATTTCTAAACGGAAATCGTCGCATTAAATTATTTATTTATTCGGACCATCGTATCGTTAAAAATTTTAATTGTTTTTTTTTTTTTTACTTGTATTTTCATTTTGAAGTGAAACTTCTATTAGCGCGTTGTATATGAGGTAACTCTCCTAAAAGCCACCTATGCTATTAGGCAAGGCTTAGCCCGGGGTTCCTTCTTTCCCGCATACTCTACTAGTACTACGCGTGTATATTTAGTATAGTTACGTAATAAACAGGTGCCGAAATTATGAAATAATATTTTTTGCGTGCTCGTATGCTTTTGCGCATGCGTGCACGGCTACGTTATTTCATTCAAATGTTCGTTAAAAATCAACCATCTAAATAATAACGTTTTCAAGACCTCGTACGAATATACGGTGTGTAACAATTATGGACGTGGGTATTTACATGTTGATGGCGAATGTAATATATGTATACGCGAATTTTGATTCTGCGAACGTATACACGTTAACAATTAGCTCCTGTCACTGGATAGAGAGGTTATTCGTGATATTTTAACTGAAATTAAATCGATTACCAAACAGCTCAGGAAATTAGGTGTAAAATAGCGCAATATTTGAAAAAAAAAAAGATCTTCACGCGACGAAGCATGCATATATATGTGCAATGTGGATATGGGAACACAAAAAAAAAATTGGAGTCATCGTCGCATCGAGTCATAGCGGACTTCCTTTTCTTTGTGAAATTTTGTGCGGAATCGAGAGTTTACTAAATAAGTGTCTTCTATTTCTATGTTTTTTAGGGGCACGTTTAACGGATTTAAATCTAACGTAGAAATCGATTTTATGGAAAATTACAAAGTAGTGCCGTATTATTCGGGCGAAAAATACGACGCTATCGCTATACCGTATAAGGAACAGGAATCGCTTTGTTATTACGTTTTACCGAAAGCGAACGAAACTTTAGACACGCTTATGAAATCTTTCACCCTGGACGAATTTCGTAATATTTTACATAAATCGCACGATCGTTACACCGATTATACGGTGCCGAAATTGAAATTAAAATTTAGCAAAGAATTATCGGACGTAGTACGTAAATTAGGAGTCGAAAAAGCTTTCGATCGGTCTAAAGCCGATTTTAGCGAATTAGGCGTTAACGCATTCATCGATAAAATCGTTCATAAAACCGAATTAGAAACAACCGAATACGGTACGATCGGTTCGGCCGCCACTTCTGTCGGTATGTTCCCGATGACGATACCGATTAAATTTACGGTCAATCGACCGTTTGCGCAGTTCATTTATCATCCTAAATCGAAATGCATTTTTTTCATCGGATTAGTTTACGATCCGTTGGAAGGTTGAGAAAAAAAAATTAGATTTTTTTTTTCGTCCTTTTTTCGATTAAAAATAAAATCCTTTACATAAATATATAAATATATGGGAATTGTAATAAACGGAAAATTTGTATTTTACGAATATTTTTTTATCTTTTAAATCGGTAATATTTTATTAATTTTAAACCTTTCAATATGGTGTTTTCTAAAAATGTTACATATTGTAATTTAAAGAAAATTCAATGTAGAGTAATATTTTATATCGTCTTTTTTTTAGAGGACTATAGGTTAATTTCCAAACAAAATCGTATAAACTGCTCTGAAAATAAACAATTGTTCCGTTGTAACGTTTAAAAATTCGGGTGCCCTATACGAAACAATTCGACCGAAAAGAGGTATAAAATAAATTACATCTGCAAATTTAATAACATTCCCTTCTTTAATAACAACTGCTTCTCTAACAAAATAATCTTCTTTAATAAAAACATCGCATAGGGAGACCCAGAGAAGACGGATGGTTTTGTTTTTTGAATAACTCGAAAACTACTGGACGAAAAATTTTTCAATGAAATTTTATTTAAAAATAGGAAAAGCAGTGATTACTATCATTTGTGGAAACGCAATATCGCTCAGACGACCGCAATTTGCGATAATGCATTCATTCGGTCTTTAAAAAAAACATTTTTAATACTTTCGCGCCGAATTTATGAAATTTCTTCGAAAATCCGACTTTTCAGGTCTTCCAGATCTCATGGACGGTGTTTAACGCAGCTCTTAAACTATCCCCGCAAAAAGAACGTCGTGTAACATCGAATTCTTTTCGAAAGTCTCTTTGCATCCTTATAATCGATTCACGCAATAACGTGCCACGCAAAACGCCCGCTCCTTCACATTATAGGATGTCATGATAACTGAAACTGGATAAGAACTGATAACTGAAACTGGATAAGAACTTATAAGTGAAACTGGATAAGAACGAAACTTTCATCTGTACACTAAACGTGAAGCACACGGTTTGTGTTGTAGTAGTGTTACCAACTGCGCGATTTATTAAAAAAAAAAAAATCCATCATCTCTGGCACACCCTATACTAAAAATTTAGTTCTTTAACTCCTAATCTTTTTCTACCTTCTTAATCTTTAAAATTTACAACTGTTACTAGAGCTGTCGACCTTTATAGAAATACCAGTTACGAGTATCATGTTGGGTAAAATCGTGAAAGGGACAGATGATAACCGTTTGGTTTATTCGAAATTATTTTCTCTCTTTCTTATTTATTTTGTTGTTGGATAATATTTTAAATATCTACATCTAGTCCTCCCGGATTATTCGGTGCACCGAGAGAAATGTGGACGCAAACAAGTAATCAAGGTGAAAGGAAATTTGCGAGAAAATGTAACAGTTGAATAATATTGTAAATCCGTTAGAAACGTTTATAATCGAACAAATAGACGCATCGTCTGGATCTATGAAACACACATTTCACTTTAATAAACGAGATGATTTTGAAAAACTCGCATTTTTATATAGGACCGTTTTCCTCCTTAGGAATAATCTTACAGGATGGATGGACGGACGTTTTTATACATTTTCAACATCATTCGCACACAGTCATCACCTTAATAAACATTATTTACAAGTCGCGTCGGTTAACTTTTTTTAATGGCAATTGCTTATAGACTGTTTATTGTCTTTATCTGGATATTTTACTAAATTTGCTAACTTATTTCAAACATTATTATTATTATTAATACAGGCAGTTAAACAAAATAAACTAATCGTTATACCATATCCCGATATATTAAATAAACTCAGCCTGCTAGTTTCTTATCCTGTGTGTCGAGAAAATTAGATATAGACCTCTAAATTGGGCCGAAATTTAACAGCTTAGTCGGTTAGATTGTGAATATCTTCAATCTCCAAGCTTCCAGAGCAGATCGGACAATCATCAACCATGTGTTCCAGTTTCTGCAGAGGTTCTCCACATGTACAGGTTGTTGTCTACATCGTATCCTATTTATGCGTGGTATACATATATCTAACTTGTATCAGGATTGATTGATGAAACTAATACAAAGTTGAAAATCTATAAAAATTAAACCACAATTAAAACACTACGATATATCCCCCTCTATAGTTACCCTACTCGGCATTTGCAATTAATTTCTCCTGATATATATATATATATATATATATATATATATATATATATATAATCATCATCATTATCCTGTAGCTCCTTCTTGTCAGAAGATGGCATACATCAACATTGATCTATATTTCCCTTTTTCTAGCTGATTTGATAATTTATGTAATTTTCCTTGTATTGAAGCTCTAGTTGTCATCATCTCCAAACGTTTTCTTCCTCTCTTTCCTTGTATTTTTCTTATAATCCTTCTTTTCTTATTTTCTGCGCCAAGTATACTTTTTCTTCCTTTTTTCAATATCTTCTACGACGTTCATCTTCAACATTCCATTCTGTTGTAGTACTTCTTTGTTCGTTATCTTCGCCGCCCACGGTATTCGCCACATTCTTCTTAACGTCCACATTTCAAAAGCATTTACTCTCTGCGTTCACACGTTTTAGATGCATATTTTAGGACGGACATGACGTAGCACTGATTTACTCTTTATATTCATTTTTAATTTTCTGTAACGGCCTCTAGGTTCTTAAACGCTTGCTTTGCCATTCCGATACGATTTTTAATTTCGTTTATATCTCTACCGTCATTTGTTATCAATACGCCTAAATATCGGAATTCTTTTACCGTTTCCAGCATTTCGTTTCCGATTTTTAATTTTAGATTTGCATTGTTATTTTTCCTCGTGAATTTCATGATCTTTGTTTTTCCGACATTTATTTTCATGCCATATTTCTCCCCCCGCTTGATTTAGCCTGTTGAGCATCATCTGCATTTCTCTAATCGATCCGGCCAGCAGTACTCTGTCGTCTGCATAGTTTATGCATCCGATTTTTCGTCCATTTAGTTTGAATCCGGCGTTGTCAATATTTGCATTTGTCGCAGTTCCAGTCATTGATGTAGGTAATTATGTCAAATCAAGAATTTTTGCTTCATTGCAACAAAGATGGCATTCCACCTTCTCATTAAATATGTGGTTCGTCAAATCAAGAATTCCGTTTTACCCTGGAACACTCCGCTTCCAAACCGCAGACGAGACGTTTTCCACCGCAGACAAGACGTTTTCCACCGCAGACAAGACGTTTTCCACCGCAGACAAGACGTTTTCCACAGCAGACTGCGACTGGGTTATACAAAACTCGCCCATTTGCACCTGATCAACGGAACTCCGGCTCCTCAGTGCCCACTGACTGTCCTTTTACTCATCATTCATATTGTCTCTCACCCTAATTACTTTCTCTTCTCCCCAAAGATAAATACTCATCTCTTACTAACCTAATCGTGTTCTTACGCATTTCATCTCCCTCTTACTTCTAGCCTTAGTTGCGGCACACGGCACGCTAATTTAGGCTAAGCCGAATTATCCTAGCGGCGTCATATGGCACCGAATAACATGTATGCGAATATAGCACTCTACTCGATCTTGTGATTTGTTTTTATAGATTGATTGTTTATTAATTCTAGGTAGATGTGCGCATCGTATTTAGTGTTACGTAATTTATTTACTGTTTTTGCGAATTCTTTAATTTTAATATTTGGTTATATATTTTTTACTTCAAAGATGGATTGCAATTTTCGGTATACACATGCAATTGTGTATATAAAAATGTCGTAAATATAATTATAATAGACACATTAGGTTATATGTCAATCAACTGCAGTTATAAGTTATTATCACCGTAGCGTGTGAGTGCAAAATTCGGAGAAGCCGTGTGACACCGCTCGACGTTTATTACATAAACAGTTTTTCTTCATTCATATTTATAATAATAATCATATATTCAACGCAATTTCACACCATTAAAAAATATGAAAGAAATATTGGATGCTTTGAAAGAGGACGTGTATATATATATAGATAGGAAGTTAGATGGAATTTTCATTGAACCTCCATCTAATCAAGAACTTACAGACGAAGATATGACTGTTTAGTTGATCATGTAAACGCAGCTCAGTTATTGACAAGTGCAGAAATTCGGTTTCATAATGACGATTCAGAGGAAGAATTTTTACCGGAATTATTATCATCGCTTGGATCAATATCAAATATTATCACCATAGCGAAACCGACAGAAGTATAATATTTTAAAAGGGATGATTCGGAACAATACAAATGAATTTGTTCGGAATATAATTATGTCACCTATGTTTATTTGTCGCCAACCCAGTTATTTGAAAAATTGTCAAATAAAAGATGTCTGTATATGCTTTACAACATAACCGTGCACATCCAGATTGTTCACTGCCAGAATTGAAAGTTTTCATTGCAGTTCGTATACTTAGTAGTTATAATGTGATACCTTCGAAACATAATTATTGAAAAACAGCAGAAGAGATGAGAAATGAAATGGTTACAAAACACAATAAGACGAGACAGATTTGAACAAATTATGAGAGGTATTTGCTAAAAATTGAGTAATCGATACAGAGGATATGTATAAATTACGTCCACTCATAAATCATTTGCAAGGGAAATTTTTAGAATATGAGATGTGCTTTCGAAGTCAAACGATAGTTATGTCTGAGAAGTGTAATGTTGGTTTTCATTGTTTTAAAAGATTTGACATATAAACTTCTATTTTGCGTTTTCTTATTTGATTAAGAATACACCATTTGTTTATTCATTCCTACAGGTACTCAATCTGATAAAAGACTGTAATCATTCTTTAATTGTGAACGTTTTTTATTCTGGACGAATTTATTATTTTATCGTGTGAAACCATTGAATCGAAATAATCCAGTAATTATTTCGATTATCTATTATAATACGATAATAAATTATTCCTTTATTTCAGCATATTCTGTATTTGATATATTTTGTTCGTAATGCCGAACGGTCGGCCATATCACTGTTTCTCATACATAGATACCGAATTGCATTTTTTTTTTTCATTTTCACACGGCAGACCGTAGGAATATATTTTTACATATATTTTAAATAAGAATTATAAAAAAATTTAACTCCGCCTAATTCGAGTTAATAGTAATAATGTAACCGCAGATTACAAACATTCGTAACCTCCCTAATAGGCATCGTAACAACGATTTAATTTATCGATAACCGCACTAATTTCTACCCAATCGAACTTCCGACCTCTATAATTATATTATATTTTTAACATATAAATAAAATAAAAATACTTTTGTACCGTAATCGAGATATATTTATTTCATAAAAACTGTCTACCAGTTTCATCGAGTTCTTAATGATGCTGTAACAGAATTGTGAAACTAGTGCAGACTGTATTTTTACGAAATAATTATATTATCGTTATAAAAGTATTTCTACTTTATTTATCGGTTGTTTTTTTTTCGCCACAGATATACTTTTTTTATTATTTTTATTATTTCGCAGTGTTTGAGAAAATTTTACAAAAAATATTATATTTTTAATCCGAGAGATCGTCGCGCTAAATTATTTATTTATTCGGACATTCGTATCGTTAAAAATTTTAATTGTTTTTTTTCCTTATATTTTACACTTTGAAGTGAAACTTCTATTGGCGCGTTCTATATGGGTTAACTCCCCTAAAACGAACGAGCCAAAGGTTTATATACACACATAAATAGGCAACCCGTTAATATATTCGGGTTTCTCCACTCTTTCCGCATGCTCTACTAATATGCGTGTATATTTAGTATAGTTACGTAATAAACAGGTGCGGAAATTATGAAATAATATTTGTTGCGTGTTCATATATTTTCTCTTCCGCATACGTGCACGGCTATCCATTGTTCCGTTCAAATTTTCGTCAAAAATCAATGAGGATAAGTCATCTAGAGCGATTTTTCCTAACTGAAGAATTATTTACTCATGATTTTTTTTTTTTTAAAGCTTAAAGATGCGTGCAATCTGTTCGGTTGAACAATAGGCAGCACTGATCTGTTTAAAAGCTATAACGGGAGGACACTTCCCAACGGTCGTATCCCTTAATTTATCTTAGTATTATTATACAATATGATATATAATATATAAACTAGTTGATCGGTACGATTGATTTCCCAATTCGATCTGACTGCGTCTATTCAGTCATTGGAATTGCACGCCGTTACGTAGAACATTGACTGCTAGCGGATTGATGTGGGTTCGAAGTCGATGCAAGTATCTTCCAGCGCAGCTTTTGACTACCTCTTTAACAGACGGTATACACATCCTTGTGCATGTCGTCATTGCGGACATGGCACTGACACGATATTCCGCAATACTTGAGATTGAAATTTTTTGTAGATTTGGAACAACGAAATTTGAGTCGACACATTAAGTTTTTTTTTTTTTGTCCCCCCATTCCGAACATTCCGAACATTTCGCCGGTGGGGGATGTTTATTGCTTAATAATAGGTGTAATATTGTAGAGGGGCAGAGGACTAGAGTGCTAAAATGAAAAATTATAATTATATAGAAAAAAGTGCAGTTGTATCTCTGAAAAGAAAATAAAAACATGGTGTGTGTAGTGTGTGTGTAGTAATCCTCTGCCAGTGTACTTAATATCTAGGGTGGTGACGGGATGAACTACATAGTCCCGTCATCCACCATGTGCGTATGTGTGTGTGTGTGCAAAGGTGAATTTGTGAGAATGCGTGATAGAAATTAGAACAATGAACTTAAAAATATACTTATTGCTAACAAATTTGTACATCTTATATTATTCAAGTGCAAATAAAATTATAAAGAAAACTTCTTCGTAAACGAAATAAATCTTATACAATAAATACGTACAATTTTTACAAAAAGAAAAACAACAAGATGTTAAAACAAAATGAGTATATGGAATTACAATTATTATTATTATTTTTTTTTTTTAAATAAAACTTAAGTTATATAACAAAACTAGTGTAGGCGTGTAGTGTATATTGTGTGTGGAGTGCATAGGAAGTCATTGAGAAGCATAGACCACACTATCGTTTCGGTTTCACGTTTGAATCAAGTGTTAAAGAAAAATAATTTACTATTGTCCGGATTTAAACTTCTTACACATGGCAGACTCCAGATATAGAACAGGAGATTTTTGGAATTAGATTTGTTAATGGCCATTGGTTCTGTGGAATTAATTCTGAATTGAGACCGAAGTTCGGAGAAATAGAGACGCTGATATAATAAATGTTCAATGTCATCGACGGCACCAGAGGTACACAAGGTGCAACAGGGGTCACTTATAAGATGGAACCTCTATGTAAATAGGAACCAAATTTTCCGCCATGCCCTGAGAGCAGCTGCGCATTATAAAAATTAATGTTTAAATTTTTCAATTTCATTCGATCGGAAATTTTCGGAAAAAACACATAGGTCTTCCTTCCAGTTTTACATCTATCTCTCTTGCCATGCTGCAATAAGTGAGTTTTTAATGAATTTTTTTCGAATTTTAATATTAGGATTGTTCCCTAAGCTAGAGGTTTCAACATTGCCATATACAGAGACACAACAAGACCCTTATAAAGGATTTTCACTATATCGCAGACCGAAATTGTTAGGTTGAAGGACACATGAAGTTAAGAATAGCGAAAAATTTGTTCCTTTTCTTTGTGAAATGTGTACAAAATCGAGAGTTTATTAAACGTATTTAAATTTTCACTTCTTTGCGCCCTGATGCACGGATTTTTTTCTTTTTTATTTTCCACTTCGGATTTCTTTAATTTTTTTTTCTCAATTTTTTTAGGAGCACGTTTCACGGATTTAAATCTAACGTAGAAATCGATTTTATGGAAACTGTCAAAGTAGTATCGTATTATTCGGGCGAAAAATACGACGCTATCGCTATACCGTATAAAAAGCGCGAATCATTCTGTTACTACGTTTTACCGAAAGCGAACGAAACTTTAGATACGATTTTTAAATCTTTCAACCTGGACGAATTTCGTAATATTTTACATAAATCGTACAATCGTTTTACCGATTATACGGTGCCGAAATTGAAATTAAAATTTAGCAAAGAATTATCGGACGTAGTACGTAAATTAGGAGTCGAAAAAGCTTTCGATCGGTCTAAAGCCGATTTTAGCGAATTAGGCGTTAACGCTTTCATCGATAAAATCGTTCATAAAACCGAATTAGAAACAACCGAATACGGTACGATAGGTTCGGCCGCCACTTCCATCGATGCGGTTGAGATGATGATGCCGTTTGAATTTACTGTTAACCGACCGTTTGCGCAGTTCATTTATCACCCTAAATCGAAATGCATTCTTTTCATCGGATGTGTTTACGATCCGTTGGAAGGTTGAGAAAAAAAAATGAGATTTTTTTTTTCCGTTCTTTTTTCGATTAAAACAAATAAAGTCCTTTACATAAATATATATTACTACGGATAAATGAATCCGTAATCTAAATATATGGGAATTATAATAAAGGGAAAATTATTATTTAACAAATATATATATATATTTTTTTTTTTTACCAATTTAGGTAATGTTTTATTAATTTTAAACCTTTCAATATGGGGCGTTATCGATTTTCCAAAAAAAGTTTATATATTGTAATTTTAAAAAAATTGCTCTTAAATGTATAGTATTTTATATCGTTAGGACTTTAATTTTTAAATTAACTCGTATAAACTATTTTCTCCGAAAATAAATAATTGTCTTGTTTTAGCGTTTAAAAATATTCGCGTGTCCATACAGAACAATTAGTCCAAAAAGGGGTAAAATAAATTACATCTGCTTCTTTAATAACATTCCGTTCTTTAATACCGTTCTTTAATAACAAAACATCATATAAGGTGACCCAGAGAAGACGAACGGTTTTGTTGTTACTTGAATGACTCAAACTCGACCGAAATTTTTAAATGAAATTTTATTTGTAAAACTGGAGATCAGCTTACTGTTATTTACTTGTTTCAGACGACCGCCATTAGCAATAATGCATTCACTCAGTCGTCATAAAATTTTCAATCACTTTTTCGTGCATAGTACGCCAAATTTATGAAATTTCGTCAAAAATCCGACTATTGAGGTTTTCTACATCTCGTGTGTGCCTGTTTCGCAAACACAGCTCTCAAACTATGCCCGCAAAAAAAAAACGTGTAACATAGAATTATTTTCGAAACTCTGCATCCGTATAATCGATTCACGCAGAAAATAACGTGCCACGCAAAACCCTTCACGTTATAGAATGTCGTGATAACTGAAACTAGACAAGAACGAAAATTTCGTGTATACACTAAACCTGAAGCACACGTTTTGCATTGTAGCAGTGCTACCAACTGCGCTATTTAAAAAATAATCCATCTTCTCCGACGCATAAAATTTCCTACTTTAATGACAACTCCTTCTAATGTTTTCTACCTTCTTAATCATAAAAATTTACAACTGTTACAAGAGAGAATCTGTCGATCTTTATAGAAATGTGAGTTGCCACAGTTACGAGTATCATGTTGAGTAAAATCGTAAAATCATTCCCATTCTGACGAACGACGAAAGAAACAAAAAAAAAAAAACATTGAAAATCCATAAAAAGTAAACGACAATTAAAACTACGAACATTTCTGCCCCCACAATGGCTGCCCTACTCGGCATTCGCAATTAATTTCTACTTTTTTATATATATATATATATATATATATATATATATATATATATATATATACATATATAATGTATAATGAAAACTATTTAATGAACCGAACACTGAAAAATAGACGAAAACTATTCGTAATCTTTTAAAACGCCCAATAATATATACGACGCAGGTTGCACATTTCGCGAGTATATCGTGTGCGTGCATAAATAACTGTGTATGGTGTATTTTTCTGATTTTCCCTTATTATTAATTTTGCGGTAATTGCCGTTCGGTACAATGATATTTCCATCTGTATTGCAAAATTTTATAGCTCCGGCTCTTCAGTTCCATCGACTGTCCCTTGTACTCCTTACTCAAATTGTCTCTCAACCGTCCCACCCGAATTCCTCATCATATCAAACATGAATACCCCCCTCTTTCTTAATCGTGTTCTTGCGCCTGTCCCGTCGCTACTCTTTGATTCAACTTTCCCCGCCTTCATACTTCTATCCATAGTTGTTGCTAACACGTCGCGTTAATTTAGATTAATAATAAAAATGTATCACAATTATAAACATTCGTAGCCTCGTAACAGACATCGTAACTATAATTTAATCGATAGCTGCACTCATTTCTACCCGAACGTATTTCCGAACGCAATTATTATGGACCGTGTTCGAGATATGTTTATTTCATAAAAACTGTCTACTATTTTCATCGCATACGATGCTAATGATGCTGTAAAAAAATTGCGAAACTAGTGTAGACTGTATAATTATATTATCGTTATAAAAGTATTCCTCACTTATTTATTGGTGGGGTTTTTTTGTTCGCTACAGATATACTTTTTTTTATTATTTTTATTATTTCGCCGTGTTTGAGAAAATTTTAAATATCGAAAAATATTATATTTTTAATCGCAGATCGTCGCGCTAAATTATTTATTGCGACATTCGTATCGCTCGAGATTTTAATTGTTTTTTTTTCTTATATTTTACATTTTGAAGTGAAACTTCTATTGTCGCGTTGTATATTATGGGTTAACTCCCCTAAAACGAACGAGCCGAACGCTTATACACACACACATATATATATGCTACGAGGCGGGCCGTTCACACAGTCTAGTCGGGTTTCTCCGCTCTTTCCTGCATGCTCTACTCATACGCGTGTATATTTAGTATACGTATAAACACGTGCAGAAATTATATAATAATATTCTTTACGTGTTCATATACTTTCCGCCGCGCATGCACGCACGGCTATCCGTTATTTCGTTTAAATTTCGTCAAAAATCAACGACTATAAGTCATCTCGAGTGATTTTTAATGAGCAATTATTTCTACCGAGAATATATACTCACGAATTGCGCTCAGATCTCTCAGAATGAAGATGTAAAATATCCGGGTATACACAGCCTGACGAACGTTTAACTTGGAGGAAGCATATAAAAACAAAGAGAAACCAATGAAATGTTAAAGCAACTATATTGGCTGCTACGTAACACAGGTCAACAGTATCTCCTGAAATCAATCAGCTACTACATAAACAAAAATGTTAAAGCGGTTTTAGTAATATGGCTGTCAATTATGGGGCTGTACGAGAAAAAGCGATGCTTCGGTAATACAAAGATTGTAAAATAAGGTATTAATTACTAATGCTCCGTAGTAGTATAACCAACATCGCAATTCGTGACGATCTTAAAATAAAATTTGTAAAAGGAGAAAAATAAGTGCACTTTCGCAGAGATAAGCGGCCAGATTGGAAAGGCACCTAAATAATAGAGCGAGCAAATTACTAATTGGCCAAACCCGTAAGCTTAAAAGAAAACGTTTACAAGACTTCATACGAATATATATATATATATATGGTGGTCAATTACGGACGTGGGTATTTATAATGTTGGTACGATTGTATCGTATAGATGAATTTTCGATTGTGTGAACGTGTATATACGTTAATAATTAGCTCACTTCACACGAATAGCTTATGCGTAATATTATAACTTAAATTACACGGATTACCAAACAAATTAGGAAACTAGATGTAAAATAATATTTGAAAAAAAAAATAATCTTTACTCCACAACAGGATGTACATGTGGGACGTAGATTTGCGATGACAAAAAGTTGATTCATCGCCACGTCCAGTTAAGCATAGCTATTTTTATGTGAAATTTATACGAAATCGCGAGTTTATTAAATAATTCTCTTTTTGGGAATATGTATTTAAATTTCACTTCTCAGTGAAATGAGGCGCAGATATTCTTTTAATATTTTCCACTTCGTGTTTCTTTAATTTTTTCTTCCAATTTTTTAGGAGCACGTTTCACGGATTTAAATCTAACGTAGAAATCGATTTTATGGAAACTGCCAACGTAGTGCCGTATTATTCGGGCGAAAAATACGACGCTATCGCTATACCGTATAAGGAACACGAATCGCTTTGTTATTACGTTTTACCGAAAGCGAACGAAACTTTAGACACGCTTATGAAATCTTTCACCCTGGAAGAATTTCGTAATATTTTACATAAATCGCACGATCGTTACACCGATTATACGGTGCCGAAATTGAAATTGAAATTTAGCAAAGAATTATCGGACGTAGTACGTAAATTAGGAGTCGAAAAAGCTTTCGATCGGTCTAAAGCCGATTTTAGCGAATTAGGCGTTAACGCTTTCATCGATAAAATCGTTCATAAAACCGAATTAGAAACAACCGAATACGGTACGATAGCATCGGCCGCGACCTCTGTCGCTATGGCTGTGAAGGTGTCGTTGGATTTCTCGGTCCCGTTGAATTTCTCGGTCGATAGACCGTTTGCGCAGCTCATTTATCACTCTAAATTGGAAAGAATTATTTTCATCGGATTAGTTTACGATCTGTTGGAAGGTTGAGAAAAAAAAACGGTGATTTTTTTTTCGTTCTTTTTTCGATTAAAAATAAAATCTTTTACATAAATATATATTACTACGGTTAAATGAATCCGTAATCTAAATATATGGGAATTATAATAAAGGGAAAATTATTATTCAACGAATATTATCTTTTAAATCGGTGATGTTTTATTAATTTTAAACCTTTCAATATGGCGCGTTATCGATTTTCCAAAAAAAAAAAAATTTATATATTTTAATTTAAAGAAAATGATTCTTAAATGTAATATTTTATATCGTTCTTTTTTTAGAGGACTATAGGTTAATTTTTAAATAAACTCCTATAAACTATTTTCTCCGAAAATAAATAATTGTTTTGTTTCGGCGTGTAAAAATTCGTGTGTCCTATATGCGGAACAATTAGTCCGAAAGGGAGTAAAATAAATTACATCCGCTTCTTCGATAAAATACCCTTATTTAATAAAATCATCGTATAACGCGACTAAGACTATAAGGAAAGACGGACGGTTTTGTTGGGTTTTTTTTTTTTTAACAACTCCGAAACTAATCAACCGAAATTTTTAAATGAAATTTAATTTTAAAATAGGAAAACCAGAGATTAGCTTACTATCATGCGTGGAACACAATATTGTTCAGACGACCGCCATTTGCAATAATACATTTCTAAAGTCTTTACCAAATTTTCCAACACTTTTGCGCTAAATTTTTCACATTTCTTCAAACATCCGAGTTTTCAGGTCTTCCAGATAGATTTGTTTCGTAAACGCAGCTCTTAAAGTATCCCCACAAAACTATATGTAACATTGAATTCTTTTCGAAACTCTACTACACTCTCGTAATCGATTCGTTCCACCCAAAACGCGCGCTCCTTCTCCGATGTCGTAATAATTGTAACTGGATAAAAATGAATGTACGCACTTGTGTTGTAGCAGCGTTATTTTGTACCTTCGTAATCTTAGAAATTTACAACTGTTCCCAGAGAGAATATGATGTTCAACGTTTATAGAAATACGAGTTACACTCGCACACTAACAAGTATCATGTTGAGTAAAACCATAAAAGCATTCCCATTAATAATAATAATAATAATAACTGTAACTAACAGAAGCATTTTGTCACAAGAAGAACAGTAGTCGAAATTATTTCTATCTAATTTTTTTTTATCTCCATCTTTTCTCTTTTGTTGTTGGATAATATTTTAAATATCTACATCTACTCCTCCCGGATTATTCGGCGCACCGAGAGAAATGTGGACGCAAACAAGTAACCAAGGTGAAAGGAAATTTGCGATGTAACAGTTATATAATATTGTAATTTCGTTAGAAACGTTTATAATCGAACAAATAGGTCTGGATCTATGAAACACACATTTCACTTTAATAAACGAGATGATTTTAAAAAACTCGCATTTTTATATAGGACCGTTTTCCTCCTTAGGAATAATCTTACAGGATGGATGGACGGACGTTTTTATACATTTTCAAACTCGCACACAGTCATCACCTTAATAAACATTATTTACAAGTCGCGTCGGTTAACCTATTTAATGGCAAATGCTTATAGACTGCTTATTGTCTTTATCTGGATATTTTACTATTAGAAATTAATTTACCAACTTTTTCAAACATTATTATTATTATTACTATTATTATTATTGTTTTTATTAATACAGATAGTTAAACACAATCAAATAATCGTTATACTGTATCCCGATATATTAAATAAACTCAGCCTACTGGTTTCTTAACGTGCGTGTCGAGAAAATTAGATATATACCTGTAAAGGGGGCAGTAATTTAACAGCTTAGTCGGTTAGATTGTGAATATGTTCAATCTCCAATCTTCCATACATGTCGGACAATCATCTAACATGTGTTCCAGTGTCTGCTGAGGTTCTCCATATGTACAGGTTGTTTACGTTGTTTTTCATTTCTGGCATAGCATACACACATCAAACTTGCATCCTGACTGACTGACTGACGAACGACAAAAAAAAAAACACAAAGATGAAAATCTATAAAAAGAAAACGACTATTAAAACGACGAAAATGTCTCCCTCGTAATAGCTATCCTACTCGGCATTAGCAATTAATTTCTCCTTAGATATATATATATATATATATATATATATATATATATATATATATATATATATATATATTGCTTGGAGAAAGTTGAATCGTTTAAATACACAAATGTAAAAACGCCTATATTTGACATTATATTAAAAAGTTATAATAATATTTAATAAATGTACCGGAACAAATGCCCTCTCCATTTATGAAAGTAACTAATAATATAAATTGTTAAATAATAAATATACAAGATATAAATAGTATTGATGGTCAGACAAAAACCCGTCACAAATGAAAAGCGGTAATTTAAAAAATAATAAGTTTAATTATATAAAGAATATGTAATATCAATTATGAGTAATGGAAACGAAAGCAAACAAATTATAACGTTATGAGAATAGTACACTAATGTTTGGTACGCTATTGGACATTACAGGCGGAACTGAAACTGAAGTCAGAAGTCTGATTGAACAGGCGAGGAATGCATCCAACAATACGAAGAAAATCTTAACGGGACATGATCTTAATTTGGAATTAACGGTTCGAATTCTAAAGTGTTACATCTGGTCTATTTTATTGTGCGTCTGTGAGACGTAGACTTTGAAGAAAACCACCATGAGTCGATTGCGAGCTTTGGAATTATGGTGTTACCGACGATTTTTGAAAATACCCTGGACTGCTAAGAAGACCAACAAAGAAATAATCACTACTCTGAAGAAAGATCGTGAATTGAAAAAGTTGATAAAAATTCTAAAACTAAAATATTTCGGACACTTCATTCATGCTAGAAAATATTCCTTGTTGCAAACTGTTCTAATGGGAAGAATAGAAAGTAAAAGGAAAGTTGGGCGGAAAGGACGTACCTAGAGTTTTGTGATATTAAAACATGGACACGACAAAACACCAGAACGTTTGGTACACTCCGCATATGATGGATGATATTATCCTTACATGGTTGAGGCTTCGCTACATGGCCACCCATAACCGAGATCGGTTGGGACTATGAAGAAGAATACATATATATATATATATATATATATATATATATATATATATATATATATATATATATATAAACGGTCTATCTTTTTATCGTTTCTGATCCAATACACCAAACGTCGCAGTTCCAGGCATTGATGTACATGATTATGTCAAATCAAGAATTTTTGCTTCATAAAGGTGGCAATCCACCTTCTCATTAAATAAGGTTCGCCAAATCAGGAATTCCGTTTTACCCCTGGAAGACTCCGCTTCCAAACCGCAGAGAAGACATTGCCCTCAGCAGATTGCGACTGGGTTATACAAGGCTCGCCCATTTACACCTGAGCAACAGAACTCCGGCTCCTCAGAGCACATTGACTGTCCTTTATACTTCTCACTCAGATTGTCTATCAACCTTCCCTTCTCACATCCTCATTTTATCAAAGATGAATGCTCTTCTCTTACTAACCTAATCATATTCTTACTCATGTCCCATCTTGGAACTTGATTTAACATTCTCTCCCTCGTACTTCTAGGCTTTGTTGCTACAATCAGCATGTTAATTTAGATTAATAATAATGATGTATCACAATTATAAACCTTCGTAGCCTCATAACAGACATCGTAACTAAAATTTAATCAACTGATAACTGCACTAATTTCTAGCAAAACGGATTTTCGAACGCTATTATTAATTTATATTTTATTTTTAATATATAAATAACATAAAAATACTGTACACCGTATTCGCGATATATTTATTTCATAAAAACTATGTACTAGTTTTGTTTTTTTTTTTTCTTTTTTAATGGGCACAGGATTTTTCACCCAGATTGGTATAAAATTATTAAAATGGATATGTTAAATATTTAGTTGATGCAATATAATTATAAATAGCTAAATATACATGAATGCGATTAATAGTAAGTAAGTAAGACATATTTATTGGCAATGGTACTTTGAGAGATATAATTTGATTATATAATAAAGATTGTTGAGAGCTGTAGTAAGAACATTCGATCCGCATCTGCTATTTTGTTGTCATCGGAAGGATGAGGGCAAAAAGGAGAATTTATAAGATTGCATCGGTATAGGGACGATGGAAGACGATTTTTTCCAAATCGTAATCTACATAAAGTAGTAATGAAACATCGAAGTATGTTATTTGGTACTTTTATATCAGTAAACCATGATTTTATGGGTATTAGAATCGATCTGTAATATGGTGCTAGATAAGGATTGGACAAAATATTATTCCAATATTCTTTATGAGCAAATTTAATGAGACACAAAAGATCTGTTAAAGGTGTATAAGGAATAAGCACACCGCTATTCGAAGCGGACTTGGCTTCCGCATCAGCAACAGTATTGTCAAATATACCAGAATGTCCAGGAATCCAGGAGAACCTAACAGAAATACCAGATTCTAACAGCGAGGAAACCAAAATTCGGATTTTATATAAATAAGGCGATGCACGGCGATTAAAAGAGATTTTAGAGCGGTTAAACAGCTTTTCGAATCGGTAAGAATAAGAACTGATGAAGCTGGACGTTGTTGATAAACGTATCTTAACGCTTGGTATATTGCCATAGCCTCTGCTGTAAAAATCGAAGAAAAACGTAATAAAACGAATTTCTTAATAATGTTTAAAGAAGGAATTACGAATGCTGCACCAACTTTATTATTAGCCTTGGAACCATCTGTATAAATCGGAAGGAAGCCCGTCCAGTGATTTGCCAGTAAATTATTAAAAATAGAAGTATTAAAACCAATAGGAGGATATTTAGACCTATGAAAGGTTTCTAAATTTATTTCTAATTTTATATTATTAATAGAGAATGGATCGGAAAAATAAGGAGAGGGTGACGAAGGAATAATTAAGTTGCGATAATTGGAGAATCGTTTAGAAGATTTACAGAGAATAGGATGTTTATATGGTGAGAACCTCCATTTGTTATAAATAAATAAGAAGTTATTATATGCTGACTGATATGTAGTTGTGAAACTTTTTACAATAAACTGGTCTGCTAAGAGGTTTCTGCGGATGTGAAGAGGAGGGGTATTAGATTCCACCTCTAAAGCAGCAATTGGCGTAGTGAGAAATGCTCCCAAACAGTAACGGAGGCAAGAATTTTACAATTTATTTAGAGGATCCAAAGAATTTGACGAAGCATTACCATAAAAGAAACTTTAGAACAGCATCACCGTCACGTTTCTAGTGACGCTCTAACCAAATAGTGAAATTAGTGTAGATTGTTTTTTTTCGATATAAATATACCGTCGTTATGAAAGTATTTTTATTTTATTTTACTTTTTTTTTTCGCTACAGAAATATTTTTTACTATTTTCGTTATTTTTATAATTATTTTCGTTACTTCTCCAGGTTTGGAAATTTTTTATATTATTACTCGAAGATCGTCCCGCTAAACTATTTATCGTATGATTTATAATTTTAATTTTTCTTATACCTTTTTCTTTTTGAAGTGAAAGTTCTATTGGATTGTTAGTCATCAGGTAGCTCCGCTAAAACGAATGAGCCAAATCGTACATACACATAGGCTTACAGGCGGGCCTATTCTCACAGTATAATACGGTTCCTCCACTCTTTCCTTCACGCTCTACAAATATGCGTGTATAACGTATGTGTAAACATGTTGCCGAAATTATGAAAGAGTATTTTTCGCGTGTGTTTGTATTCTTTCTCTCGTATTGCGCACACGGCTATCCGTCATTTCGTTCGAATTTTCGTCCGAAATAAACGAGGATAAGTCATCTAGAGCGATTTTTCCTAACTGCAGAATTATTCGACCGAGAATATACTCATGAATTGCGCTCAGATCCCTCAGAATAAAGATGTAAAATATCCGGGTATACAGCCTGACAAATGTTCAACTAAACAAAGAGAAACCAATGAAACGTTAAAGCAACTATATTGGCTGCTACGTAACAGGTCAACAGTATCTCTTGAAATCAATTAGCTACTACGTAAACAAAAATGTTAAAGCGGTTTTAGTAATATGACTTGTCAATTATGGGGCTGTACGAGAAAAAGCGATGCTTCAATAATACAAAGATTGTAAAATAAGATATTACGCGTAATTACAAATGCTCCGTAGTATACAACCAACATTACAATTCGTGACGATCTTAAAATGAAATTTGTCAAAAGAAAAACTGCAGTTTCACACAGATTTGGAAAGCCGTCTAAATAATAGCGCGTAGAAATTGCTAAATGGCCAAAACGAAGCCCGTAGGCTTAAGTGAAAATCTTTTCAAGACTTCATACGAATATATACGTGTGTGTGTGTGTGGGGGTCAATTACGGACGTGGATATTTATAATGTTGATACGATTGTAATGTATACATGAATTTTCGATTGTGTGAACGTATATACGTTAATAATTAGGCTCCTTTCGCACGAATAGAAGTAGCTGTTTATTCGTGATACTTTAACTTAAATTACACGGATTACCAAATAGTTTAAGAAACTATAATAGCGCGATATTATTTTTAAAAATTCCCCGCACAAACGATGCATATGTGCGACGTAGATTTGAGAAAAAAATTCAATCATCGCCATATCGAGTTAATCATAGCGGACAATGTGTTTATTTTCTTCGTGTGCAAAATCGCGAGTTTATTATATAAGTGAGTTTTTTTTTTTTTTGTGAAAACGTCTTTAAGTTTGACTTCATCTCTGTTCAACGAGGCGCAGATATTTTTTTAATATTTTCCGCTTCAGTTGTCTTTAATTTTTTTTCCTATTTTTTCAGGAGCACGTTTCACGGATTTAAATCTAACGTAGAAATCGATTTTATGGAGGAAATTAAAGTAGTGCCGTATTATTCGGGCGAAAAATACGATGCTGTCGCTATACCGTATAAAAGACGCGAATCGTTTTGTTACTACGTTTTACCGAAAGCGAACGAAACTTTAGATACGATTTTAAAATCTTTCAACTTGGACGAATTTCGTAATATTTTACACAAATCGGACAATCATTATATCCGATATAAGGTGCCGAAATTGAAATTAAAATTTAGCAAAGAATTATCGGACGTAGTACGTAAATTAGGAGTTGAAAAAGCTTTCGATCGGTCTAAAGCCGATTTTAGCGAATTAGGCGTTAACGCTTTCATCGATAAAATCGTTCATAAAACCGAATTAGAAACAACCGAATACGGTACGATAGGTTCGGCCGCCACGTCTGTCGGTATGAAGGTGATGTCGTTGGATTTCTTGGTCCCGTTGAATTTCTCGGTCGATAGACCGTTTGCGCAGCTCATTTATCACTCTAAATCGGGAAGCATTATTTTCATCGGATTAGTTTACGATCTGTTGGAAGGTTGAGAAAAAAACCCGGTGATTTTTTTTCGTTCTTTTTTCGATTAAAAATAAAATCTTTTACATAAATATATATTACTACGGTTAAATGAATCCGTAATCTAAATATATGGGAATTATAATAAAGGGAAAATTATTATTTAACGAATATTTCTTTATCTTTCAAATCGGTGATGTTTTATTAATTTTAAACCTTTCAATATGGGGCGTTATCGATTTTCCAAAAAAAAAAAAAAAATTTATATATTGCAATTTAAAGAAAATGATTCTTAAATGTAATATTTTATATCGTTCTTTTCGTTAACAATTAGCTCCTGTCACTGGATAGAGGTAGCCAGTTATTCGTGATATTTTAACTGAAATTAAATCGATTACCAAACAGTTTAGGAAATTAGGTGTAAAATAGCGCAATATTTGAAAAAAAAAAAATCTTCACGCGACGAAGCATGCATATGTGCAATGTGGATATGGGAACACAAAAAAAATTGGAGTCATCGCCGCATCGAGTCATAGCGGACTTCCTTTTCTTTGTGAAATTTTGTACGGAATCGAGAGTTTACTAAATAAGTGTCTTCTATTTCTATGTTTTTTAGGGGCACGTTTAACGGATTTAAATCTAACGTAGAAATCGATTTTATGGAAAATTACAAAGTAGTGCCGTATTATTCGGGCGAAAAATACGACGCTATCGCTATACCGTATAAGGAACACGAATCGCTTTGTTATTACGTTTTACCGAAAGCGAATGAAACTTTAGACACGCTTATGAAATCTTTCACCCTGGAAGAATTTCGTAATATTTTACATAAATCGCACGATCGTTACACCGATTATACGGTGCCGAAATTGAAATTAAAATTTAGCAAAGAATTATCGGACGTAGTACGTAAATTAGGAGTTGAAAAAGCTTTCGATCGGTCTAAAGCCGATTTTAGCGAATTAGGCGTTAACGCTTTCATCGATAAAATCGTTCATAAAACCGAATTAGAAACAACCGAATACGGTACGATAGGTTCGGCCGCCACTTCCATCGATGCGGTTGAGATGATGATGCCGTTTGAATTTACTGTTAACCGACCGTTTGCGCAGTTCATTTATCACCCTAAATCGGGAAGCATTCTTTTCGTCGGATTAGTTTACGATCCGTTGGAAGGTTGAGAAAAAAAATTAGATTTTTTTTTCGTTCTTTTTTCGATTAAAAATAAAATCCTTTACATAAATATATATTACTACGGATAAATGAATCCGTAATCTAAATATATGGGAATTATAATAAAGGGAAAATTACTATTTAAGGAATATTTTTTTTTTACAAATTTAGGTAATGTTTTATTAATTTTAAACCTTTCAATATGGGGCGTTATCGATTTTCCAAAAAAAGCTTATATATTGTAATTTTTAAAAAATTACTCTTAAATGTATAGTATTTTATATCTTTAGGACTTTAATTTTTAAATTAACTCGTATAAACTATTTTCTCCGAAAATAAATAATTGTTTTGTTTCGGCGTTTAAATATTCGCGTGTCCTATACAGAATAATTAGTCCAAAAAGGTTTGAAATAAATTACATCTGATTCTTTAATAACATTCCGTTCTTTAATAACAAAACATCATATAGGGTGACCCAGAGAAGACGAACGGTTTTATTGTTACTTGAATGACTCAAACTTGACCGAAATTTTTAAATGAAATTTTATTTATAAAACCGGAGATCAGCTTACTGTTATTTACTTGTATCGTTCAGACGACCGCCATTAGCAATAATGCATTCACTCAGTCGTCATAAAATTTTCAATCACTTTTTCGTGCATAGTACGCCAAATTTGTGAAATTTCGTCAAAAATCCGACTATTGAGGTTTTCTATATCTCGTGTGTGCCTGTTTCGCAAACGCAGCTCTCAAACTATGCCCGCAAAAAAAAAAACTGTAACATAGAATTATTTTCGAAACTCTGCATCCGTATAATCGATTCACGCAGAAAATAACGTGCCACGCCAAAACCATTCACGTTATAGAATGTCGTGATAACTGAAACTAGACAAGAACGAAAATTTCGTGTATACACTAAACCTGAAGCACACGTTTTGCATTGTAGCAGTGCTACCAACTGCGCTATTTAAAAAAAAAATCCATCTTCTCCGACGCATAAAATTTCCTACTTTAATGACAACTCCTTCTAATGTTTTCTACCTTCTTAATCATAAAAATTTACAACTGTTACTAGAGAGAATCTGTCAATCTTTATCGAAATGTGAGTTACTTGCCACAGTTACGAGTATCATGTTGAGTAAAATCGTAAAAGCATTCCAATTCTAAAAAATAAAAAACATTGAAAATCCATAAAAAGTAAACGACAATTAAAACTACGAACATTTCTGCCCCCACAATGGCTGCCCTACTCGGCATTCGCAATTAATTTCTACTTTTATATATATATATATACATATATAATGTGTAATGAAAACTATTTAATGAACCGAACACTGAAAAATAGACGAAAACTATTCGTAATCTTTTAAAACGCCCAATAATATATACGACGCAGGTTGCACATTTCGCGAGTATATCGTGTGCGTGCATAAATAACTGTGTATGGTGTATTTTTCTGATTTTCCCTTATTATTAATTTTGCGGTAATTGCCGTTCGGTACAATGATATTTCCATCTGTATTGCAAAATTTTATAGCTCCGGCTTTTCAGTTCCATCGACTGTCCCTTGTACTCCTTACTCAAATTGTCTTTCAACCGTCCCACCCGAATTCCTCATCATATCAAACATGAATACCCCCCTCTTCCTTAATCGTGTTCTTGCGCATGTCCCGTCACTACTCTTTGATTCAACTTTCCCCACCTTCATACTTCTATCCATAGTTGTTGCTAACACGTCGCGTTAATTTAGATTAATAATAAAAATGTATCACAATTATAAACATTCGTAGCCACGTAATAATTTAATCGATAGCTGCGCGAACGCAATTATTATGGACCGTGTTCGAGATATATTTATTTCATAAAAACTGTCTACTAGTTTCATCGCATACGATGCTAATGATGCTGTAAAAAAATTGCGAAACTAGTGTAGACTGTATAGTTATATTATCGTTATAAAAGTATTTCTCACTTATTTATTGATGGGGGTTTTTTTCGCTACAGATATACTTTTTTTTATTATTTTTATTATTTCGCCGTGTTTGAGAAAATTTTAAATATCGAAAAATATTATATTTTTAATCGCAGATCGTCGCGCTAAATTATTTATTGGGACATTCGTATCGCTCGAGATTTTAATTGGGTTTTTTTTCTTATATTTTACATTTTGAAGTGAAACTTCTATTGTCGCGTTGTATATTATGGGTTAACTCCCCTAAAACGAACGAGCCGAATGCTTATACACACACACATATAGGCTTCTAGGCGGGCCCGTTCTCACAGTCTAGTCGGGTTCCTCCGCTCTTTCCTGCATGCTCTACTCATACGCGTGTATATTTAGTATACGTATAAACACGTGCAGAAATTATATAATAATATTCTTTACGTGTTCATCGCGCATGCACGCACGGCTATCCGTTATTTCGTTTAAATTTCGTCAAAAATCAACGACTATAAGTCATCTCGAGTGATTTTTAATGAGCAATTATTTCTACCGAGAATATATACTCATGAATTGCGCTCAGATCTGTCAGAATGAAGATGTAAAATATCCGGGTATACACAGCCTGACGAACGTTTAACCTGGGGGAAGCATATAAAAACAAAGAGAAACCAATGAAATGTTAAAGCAACTATATTGGCTGCTACGTAACAGGTAAACAGTAACTCCTGAAATCAAAACAAAAATATTAAAGCGGTTTTAGTAATATGGCTTGTCAATTATGGGGCTGTACGAGAAAAAGCGATGCTTCAATAATACAAAGATTGTAAAATAAGATATTAGGCGTAATTACAAATGCTCCGTAGTATAAACCAACATTACAATTCGTGACGATCTTAAAATGAAATTTGTCAAAAGAAAAACTGCAGTTTCACACAGATTTGGAAAGCCGTCTAAATAATAGCGCGTAGAAATTGCTAAATGGCCAAAACGAAGCCCGTAGGCTTAAGTGAAAACCTTTTCAAGACTTCATACGAATATATACGTGTGTGTGTGTGGGGGGGGGTCAATTACGGACGTGGATATTTATAATGTTGATACGATTGTAATGTATACATGAATTTTCGATTGTGTGAACGTATATACGTTAATAATTAGGCTCCTTTCGCACGAATAGAGGTAGCTGTTTATTCGTGATGCTTTAACTTAAATTACACGGATTACCAAATAGTTTAAGAAACTATAATAGCGCGATATTTTTTTTTAAAAATTCCCCTCACAAACGATGCATATGTGCGACGTAGATTTGGGAAAAAAATTCAATCATCGTAATATCGAGTTAATCATAGCGGACAATGTGTTTATTTTCTTCGTGTACAAAATCGCGAGTTTATTATATAAGTGAGGTTTTTTTTTTGTGAAAACGTCTTTAAGTTTGACTTCATCTCTGTTCAACGAGGCGCAGATATTTTTTTAATATTTTCCGCTTCAGTTGTCTTTAATTTTTTTTTCCTATTTTTTTCAGGAGCACGTTTCACGGATTTAAATCTAACGTAGAAATCGATTTTATGGAGAAAAGTAAAGTAGTGCCGTATTATTCGGGCGAAAAATACGATGCTGTCGCTATACCGTATAAAGGACGCGAATCGTTTTGTTACTACATTTTACCGAAGGAGAACGAAACTTTAGATACGATTTTAAAATCTTTCAACTTGGACGAATTTCGTAATATTTTACACAAATCGGACAATCATTATATCCGATATAAGGTGCCGAAATTGAAATTAAAATTTAGCAAAGAATTATCGGACGTAGTACGTAAATTAGGAGTTGAAAAAGCTTTCGATCGGTCTAAAGCCGATTTTAGCGAATTAGGCGTTAACGCTTTCATCGATAAAATCGTTCATAAAACCGAATTAGAAACAACCGAATACGGTACGATCGCTTCGGCGGCCACTTCTGTCGGTATACAACTGCTGACGATACCGATTAGATTTACTGTCAATCGACCGTTTGCGCAGCTCATTTATCACCCTAAATCGGGAAGCATTTTTTTCATCGGATTAGTTTACGATCCGTTGGAAGGTTGAGAAAAAAAAATGAGATTTTTTTTCGTTCCTTTTTCGACTAAACATAAAGTCCTTTACATAAATATATTACTACGGATAAATGAATCCGTAATGTAAATTTATGGGAATTGTAATAATAAACGGAAAATTATTATTTTACGAATATTTTTTTATTTTACACGCCCTGTACTGCCGTCTAGAGGCGTGAGAATATAGGAATTAAATGTGTTGAAATAAGTTGGTGATCTTGAGAAAATGAAGGAGACGTTCAACTTTAGCATATGATCAGACAGGATTTCAGAGAGGGTGGACGATATTTTGTGCTCGCTAGGAATTATAAATTGGACAGCTAACGAGTATTTGGATTGTAACATGGGAATTTCAGTTAGAACAGAGTGGAAGAGGTTGTTTTGATAGGAGGTGTCTATGTGGTGAGTTTGGAGCGACCTAAGCGGAGTCTTGTGATAACGATTTCATTCCTTCTGTTGGCCTATAATGACGTGTTCCAAGGTTGGATGGTGTTTCGAATTTGGCGTAGTTTTTTTGTGTTTGAAGTGCTGGTCCACTCTTGTTGACACATAATAACTTCTTCATTACACACGTTGTTGAAGTTCCTTTTTTGGTATTTTGATGTTTGTCAACGGAAAGAACAGCGAACCTTCTTTTGCTGCAATATCTGCGAGCGTATTTCCCCGGATTCCAACATTAGAATTCACGCGAACGAAACACGAGCATTTATATCACAAATAATTTTTTTGGCTATTAAATGTTAATTAGGACAGTTATATTTTTGAAGAGAAGTGCGGTTAATGATTCTATGCATATTAGGAAAGAGAAATGCGGATCAGAGTTTATTACATATTCCATTGCAAGTTTTATAGCAAGCAGTTCTGCCGAAAGAATAGTAAATAGATCTGGAAATAATTTCTTTATCGGATGCTATTCCACATCCTGTTCCCTGAGGCGTTTTGGAACCATCAGTAAAGAATATTTTGAAACTGTCGTATTTTCTGATCATAAATTGATATGGAGAAAGGAAAGTGTTGATATACGATTCTTTTTTTTTTTTTGCGAATTGTTACAACTGAAGGTCTATGTTGAGATGTAGGTTCACCCATGGGGGGTGTTGTTGCTATAGTTAATATGTTGATGGTAAAGTGAGTTGCATCGAGTTCCGAGATTGTAGTAACTTGCTCATGGAGATTGAGTACCGATGTATAACAGTTGAACCGCCTTAAATGAAGGAAGATTTGACGACGATTTAAGACGAATTCACGTATTTATAATACTCCGATTTCTGTAAATGCCGAGAGAAGGAATACCAGCTTCAAAAAATAATGCTAATGGATGGAGACGTGGGAAAAGCTCCAATAGGCGAGTCTGATAACAGTTGTATCGTAATGAGTGACTTGATAATGTTTTGATTAGATGATGAGTAAATTACGGCGCCGTAGTCGAGCCTTGATTTAATCAACGTTTGATAGATTGTCAATAAGAAGGAACGGTCTGAGCCATATGATGTGTAGTACTGTTGAACATCTACTAGTACAGATTGTTTAATCTTTGGTAACATATCAGATTCCATTTAATATTCTCGTAAGGGACACCTGATAAATTATAACGCGTTAATTCATCGACCACCTCGTATTCACTAATACCACAATGAGAAGGGATCTACTTCACTCTAGATCCACGATTATAAAGCTGAATAACACGATGTCTCACATCAAATTCTAAGTTGAACATTTTGAATTCCGGGAACTTAGATACCACTCGAGGAATCGGAGATGATTAGAATATTCTTTTCCCTCACATCTTTGACTAGGAGCAAAGCTTTGTAAATGGCAAACAATTCTACAACAAATGAGGAACCTGCAAACGATAATCTGTATACATTCGATATGCCTTTTTTTTTTTTTTCGGGGTAATATAAAGCAGAAGTATAATTTGCGCGTATTTTATCGACCGATCCGTCTGTAAATATAATTTCATAGTGGCGAAATGTTTCATTGATTGCTCGCATAAATGCAGCGTTGTTAACTCCAAAAGGGAGAATTTTAGCAATATTATTATTAAAGGAAATTAAGTCCCGCTATATTATTCCTTAACACGTTAGTATAGATTTTCTTATGATTATTTATATTATTACTAATATTGGGAAAGGTCTGCGCTGTTAGCGTAGAATTGTCGCGTGTGGATGATACATAATTGGCATTGGTATTATCAATAGCAGAATTTTTTCGGGAGGTAACAATATTTAAGATTATAACAATTGGAAGGGTGGGCACCTTTGCAGTGAAGGCAAACACAGTAGGCATTAGTACAAACAGTAGTTACATGCTGCCCTGCACACTTTGAACAAACCAAATGTTTAAAACAATTAATAGCGATCTGTCCATATGAGTGACATTTGAAACATTGAAGAATTTTATTTCTAGGCTTATATTTTTCCCACTTAACAGCGCAGTAAGATATAATATTGAGCATTCGTCGGAAAGCTGTGTTAGGTGGACAATAAACAACAAATAAAGGTAGTTTCGACATCTGACGAACACTTAGCATAAGAACGTTATCCGAGATTTATTGTGAAATTTCATCAATAGAAATGTTAGTAAGCAGACCTCTAAGGACGAATTTAACTGAATTTTTTTGGCGTGTGAGTATAAAATCTCAATCTTGAAGCATTTTGTATAATATTTCGTAGTCTTTTAAACTATTGGTATGCACATAATAATTATTACGCTTAAATTTAACACTAAATTCATTATCTATTTTTTTTTTTTTTTAATTTTATCGAATTGTTCCTTATAATTACTGAAGGGACCGGGAAATACGAAATTTTTTTTTGCTAATTTTCTAGAACTCTTGTGAGCTAATTTATTTTCTTTTTTTTTTTTTAGGTAGAATTTGAGTGCACGCATTTTTATTTGCTTCATTGAATATCCCCAATTTTTAATACAAATTTATATAATCACGTTAGGAAAATATAGGTTCTTCTTCACAGTAGCGAGTTTCCGCTTGTTTACATTTATACTAGTTATATTAACAGCCACATATTATTATGTTCGTTCACATATTTCCAACTTGACATGCGCAAAAACTTCTGTAAAACGCATACACTAAGATTGTTACCAATATACAAGGACAATTTAATCTATTTCGTTTATTTAAATTCACTTTTAAAAATTATTTAATTACAGAATTTTATCTACTTCATACAATCCACATAATTTTTTGGCGAATAAATAGTAAACTTTTGAAATATTCAAAATTACCGTAAAATAAAGATGTTTCTTAACTGTTTTTAAAAGCAACGTTTAATTTAAATACCTATAGTCTACTCATAAGAAATAGCAAACATTTCTTAATTTAAAAAAAAATTGCAGCTAACTGAAATATTGTATATGATTATGAGTAAAGAAAGCATTAATTTACTTATTTTCGAAATACGGCGAGTTAAGCGATCATTCAATACGGAAATGACAATTTAAAATATTAAAATTGCTAAATAGCTACCGTCAGCTAGGTGCAATTTAACTAAAGGAAAAAATAAAATTCACGTATAAAATAACCGTGTACAAGTTTTTTTGCATATTTCTTTACCACTAAAACAAGTTATTTTAAAACTAATTTCATTATTTATAAAACTCGGTGATTTTCATAAATATTTACCCGTAGTAGCACATGGTTGGCAAAAGATGTGACTACAATTATCCACGACAAATATTTCTCTAGGTTCAGTTATCCAAAATGTTAAATAGGAATTACAGTATATATCGTTCATTTTAGTTGTAACTAAAAGATGAATTATTAAAAAAGTAATTACATAATAAAATAAGTTTTCATTACAATATGAAAAATTCAAACGGAAATTTTTATTTAATGTAGTATATGGCACGTAAGGTAGTAAATTCAGTTTAGTACAGATATAAATTTTATAAACACACGCCATTGATTTAATTCAATTTGATTTTTGTATATGAAGACTATAAAGAAAATACGTTAAATAAAATGATTTTAAGTTTTTACTTACTTAGCTTTTATATATATATATATATATATATATATATATATATATATATATATATATATATATATTAATAAAATGTTAATAACCAACTAATTATCTAAAAAAACAAAAATGTACCGTATTATTTGAAAATACTCAAATCAACCGCAGATTTTACAATTTACTAACATTCAAGTGGAACAAGATTTTTTAGGCGGGAAATGGAGGAATTACTACTCTAACTAGTGTCATATGTTTATTAAAATGTAATGATCGGTGCGTTCTAAATTATTATTTAAACGAATTATTTATTACTCAACCTATTTCATAATTTCAATGCAGTATACATTAATTACTTATTCGTTAAAAATGTAATTTAAAAAATAATTTTAACACGGTTAATTCCTTTTTAAATGTCCAGTCTGGTATTAAGAAATTCAAAACTTTAAATTCTGTTATATTTTTATTGCAATAAAATTTAACAGAATTAATAATGAATATAAAAATATTGTTGATTTCTTTATTTCAATCCTTTTTTTTTTTGTATTATTTTTGGTCGGCGTTGTTTTTATTTTTAAGTATCCGGGATGCTGTAGTTGTGTTTATGTTATACATTTGATCGAAGTTTGAAGTTATTTTCTCGTCTGATAATACGTAAAACTATGATTTTAATGTGTAGTAAAAATTATTTACTGTTTCATAAACCACAATTTCGTGCGTACAAATACGTACGTTGTACTCCATTAATATTGCATACAAAAAAAAAAGGTTTGTTATACAATTTTCCTACATCTGTTCGGTTGAAATCAAAATTTGATAATGTACTAATTTATAAACAGGTAAAATTAAATGCATTTTAAATAAACATAATTTTTATTTTACGTACACTCGTGTTCGTTATTTTAACATAAAAACTTTTATTTACATTCACGATTTTTTCCGGTATAAACCATGCCATTTCTTTTTTAAGAACAATTATAGTTTTCATTTTCAAAGTAAATTAATAGTTAAAAGATGACATGGTTGACAGTTAAAAAAAAAAAAAGGAAATGTATGATTATCAACCATGTAAGATTAAAAATGTATTAACTTTTATTCAATTTTAATTTTAATTTGTCTATATAGAAATTTTAATATATACTAAAACATGGCACATTTGTAATTATGTTTTCTTAATGTGTTTACTAATATTAACTGGCTACGAATGTTTATTTTTCAAAATGTTCATTCCAAGTGTTAGTTGTGAAATTAATTTGAAGTGTACTTATTCAAGTATTATCTCTTATATTGTGGTGGTCTCGGCTGTTTATTAAAAAATAATTTGTGTATTCTTTTAATAAAAATGTTGATTTTAAATAAATGCAAAACTGTTAGTTATTCGTAAAAAAATTGTTTTAAAATTGACTATGCCTTCTTCATGTTTAAAATGCAAACAATATTATAAAAAATTGTTAACTAATTGGCGTTATCAAAAAATTTAAGAATAATGATTTTTTCGTTTTTTATAATTACTTTACAAACATCATTAAACATTTAATAATTATGTACATTTGTATAAATACAGCTATTCTGCGAATATATTTTATGACCGCACTACAGTTCTTTTTATCTCATTACTTTCGTTCAATGTAAAAGTATGTCGCTGATTCGAATGACTGCATCTTGATGAAATATTTCTGTAACAATTTTTATTTAAATTATGGTATTTCATTTTAAACAATACAAAAACAAATGCAAGATTATTTATAAATAAAATTACTGTGTCCCCCCCTATATGATTGACTAAACTATCAATTATCAGCGGATGATTAATTATTAAATAAATTTTGAAACACTTCCGCTTTTTATGTACGTATATAATTATTTTTACTGTTTCACGATGATTTTAAGATATTAGGCAACATAAGTCGTGTATTATCACGACCGGAATTTACCAGTTCAAACGTAGGTGGATTTAAATTCAGTGTACGTCTCTTTCGTACGTCATCTTCGGCTATGCAGGCAAGCGAGGAAGCTCCAAAAGGTGACAAGTCAAATAATAATAAAGAAGAGGACGAAGAACAAAAGAAATTAACGCAAGTCATGGTTAAAATGTTTACTTGGACTTTTACGATGTACTTGGTTTTGATGATCGTCGCTTCAATGTTTTTACCAAATCCAGAAAAAACTGAGGTAAGGCGAACGTAAATATATTTAAACGTCGTGTTGTTATTATTCATCTTCTTACATTTATTTTTTCGTACGAAATGCATAAGATAAAGATATTTTTTAATTTTATATTAAACGTTTTATTAATTAATGTTCTATCGATAAATCGAAATTTTGTTATATATGTACATGTTTTACATGGCGATGCAAGATTGCATAATTATATTTAATTTTACACGTTTTAATTAAATTTGTTACGCGGTCATAAATATACTGAAACCTACGGAAAACTTAAAATAGACTGCCGGTAACTATTTCTTTGACTTGTATAAATAAAATGAAGAATAAAAATTATAGTGAAATATATTTAAATTTTTGGTTTTTTATTGTAATCTGTTTTTGTGTAAAAAAAACACACATTTTAAAAAACATTTGTTTATATATCTATATGTATATATATTGAACGAAAAAAAACCTATATTTCAACATAATTTACATAAAATAATAAAAACAAAAATTTTAAAAATAATTACACGTAACATAGTAAAGAAAACTATATTTAAATTATAATGACAGTCAATATATATATATATATATATATATATATATATATATATATATATATAGTATATATAAAACTGTATAGCGAAACAGAAAAAATTATTAAAACAACAATAAAACAATATAGAAGAAATAATAAATCGTAAAATAAGTCCCATATAAAAAGGTTATGTTTGAGCCTTCTATGTTTATATTTACTATGCATAAATTGAATATATACTCAATCGATTTGACGAATAAAAATTGTTTCGTATAACCTCTTGCATTCTTCATAAAATTCGTGTACAATTTTTTACTTTTTTTACTAAATTAAACAAATTTACGATTTACTTCATTTCGTGCAATAATTTTCGTGTAGTACTATTCAAAAAATCATATAAATCAATAAAGATTAAGATATAAATAAATAAAAGTTAAGTAAATTGTATGTTAATGAAGTGTTAATAAAATATAACTTTAAAAAGGAGGAACGGTAGACAAAAAAAAAAAGAATTTTTTGAAAAACGCTTATTGATTTATAAATGTTAGTATTATTAAAAAATAACCTAAAATATGACAAAAATACATCGACATTGTAGTAAAATAAAATATACTCGACAGTTTTTTTGTTTTTTGTTTTTTTTTACCAAGTTTAAATTAATGAATTGAATTGAAGCTTCGTTTATTATTATGCCATTAATTCTACGTTATATATAAACAAAAAATACAAAATACACATATTTCCGTACCGAATCACTCTAGAAAACACATTGGTAAAATTATAAACAAAGTTAATAATATGTATAAAGAAAAAACTTATATGTAAAATTGCGGGAAAAATTTAGAATACAAAAAACCTGCTCCCTTAAAAATAACAAAGTGTATACACACTTTTCTTATTAAAATGAACTTATAAATACCTGAATTTATTTGTCGACTTTATAGGTGGGTTACTGGAAAAGGGCATGTTTTACACGCCTAGGCTTATATCTTTTACACCTGTAGAGATTGGTAATCGTAATCACCTATAGAATTTACTATTGGAATATCCGAATATCTATAAACGTAAAAAAAAATATATATATATATATATTGCCTTTAATCATTTCTTATACATAAGGGGGAATTTTAACATATCGTGTAAAGATTTGATCCAAGTAAATCGAGGTTTATTCGATATTATTCGAAGGCAATGGTTTTACAGTATTTGCACCGAGTTTATACTACTTACGCTAGTATAAGACCAGACTGAGCACGTATATAAAGTAATTTCGGTAAAAGTACTTTTTTTCTATATTAAAAATTTGTTTTGCGCGCATAGTGCTGCGGACTCTTATGTTAGGAAATAGACAACCCATTTTTCGTATTGTTCTATATTTACACAATCATTAATACGTTCGGTTAAATCGTCTATCCATGATGACGCCTAAATGCTTTACATACTATTTGCAGTCGAGATGAACGTTTTTAATTTTAACAAAATGATTTAACGAAGGCGCCTTACGTCTAGTAAAAATTATTCACTCAGTTTTCTCATCATTAACAGGAAAATTATATTTAATGAACTTATATATAATTCCATCACGCCATGTTGTATAAAATGCTTTTTCTATGTCCATCAAGACTATTGCAAAATGTCTGAAATTAATAAGTTTAATTATCGAACGCCGACAAAAATTTAGGTTCCGGTAAAGAGACCCGCTAGTCAACTTGGCTATTATTTGTTCAATTTAAACAAAATGTGAAATAAGGAAATAATATTGACTCCGATTTACGAAACGAAAAGTAACATAATTTATGCTTTGATGTTTAAAATGAAAAATAAAAAAAAAAATTATTAAGCACACCGTTGGATCTGAGACATAATAAAGCTGGTATGTAAATCGATGTAATCGTAAACATCGTTGTACTAATACGTATCGATTTAAAACTGATACAAATTTCTATTTTTCATCAGTTAATTCGTTACGTTTCGTGGAATGAATTTGTGTATCATATGTTAGCGAAAGGTGAAGTGGAAGAAATCATCGCTAGACCGGATATGGATTTAGTTACTGTTATACTGTACGACGGAGCTATTATCAAAGGCAAACGGGTAAGATTTAACTCGTTCGTTACAGCCAAGCGTGTTACTATTATTTTTATTATTGTATGCGGTGTAGTTATTAGACACTTTGTATATAAAAATAGAAACACATTTCAAATATCGATTATAGGTTTTCGGAATATGCTAGATTGCCTAATTACAATATAAATACCATACAAGAATGTAGGCAATTTTTATGGGTGCTATGTTATTCAATAAATTGCATCTCTTAAAGTTAATTTGAAAAATTATAAACGACGCCGGGGAAAATTATTAATAAATTACTTTATTTATACGATAACCATGTCCTTGTATTATCTTTCGTTTGGGTTCCAGCCCATGAAGGTATCTAGGAAATTAAGTACGCGATCGAGCTGCAAAACTTCGGGCATCGGAAGGCATTCTCATTCCGAGGATTTATTCTTCCTGTTTAATGGGAAGTCTACGTTCTGTAAAAATTTTTATAGATCTATCCTACCTAATCTTACCACATCCATTGTCACAATTACAAAATTAATATCTAATTATTTTATCCCCCCTTTTTTTCCTCTGTTCTTTTGTTATCTCATTTTTTTAATTATCATTTTAATGGGAATGCCATTACAGCCTACCCAACGTGATACTGTAATTCCTGACTCGTATTTCTATAAACTCGGACAACTTCTCTAGAAATATCGCTATGTCCGGAAACAGATGTGAATTATCAAGGTGAAGAAGGAACAAAACGAGGAGGACCGTTACAAGACGCGCGCTGTAATCATAATGTTATTAAAGAAGGGCACTCTCTCTAAGCTGCATAAGGAACAAGCGGTTCGGCAACAAGGAATGCTCAAACCGCAATCTGTTGATAAGATTCCTCTCCGCTTAATGTTTTTAAAAAAGTAAAACCATGGAAATCTAAGAAGAGACGGCTGCTATATACACGTCACGTACGTCTGTATTATATATTTATATTAAAAAAGTATTAACAATGGGTAATTTTTGGTTTTTAAGCCCAATTATTGTAATATAACATATAATATATATATATATATATATATATATATATATACGTTACAATTACAACGACGGGTAAATATTAGCCTCTCTATAATTATTTCATTAAGTTTTTGAATTGTTAGTGATTATTTAAAAGTAGAGGTTTTGTTTTACTTTGTTTGTTGATAGCGTGTCTGTGTGTACATTGCGTTAATGATGTTTTTAGTATTTAGGTGTTCAATAGTTAACAAGTTTTCCATTTCAGAGTAATATTTCAAGAATTCGCGTCTTGTAAAACTTCAGATATCTCATACATTCAGTCTATTTGCAAGTATTTATGTCTGTATACTTTACGCTTTAAATTACGGGAATTTTAAGCAGGAGAAGCTTATTGCCTAATCTTGTTTTTAATGTATATATATATATATATATATATATATATATGTATGTGAGAGGTTAGTAGTGTTTACTAATTTCAGTTTTATGTTTGTTTCATTTGTAAACTATAATTTTTATACCAGTTAACCGAGTAAATGAAATATTTTATTTTTTGTTTTATACCGCATTGTCAATGTTCCGCATCAATGTATAAGTGTTTATATATGTTTTCTTACTTCGTATTCAATCGATAATGTTCATGTGTAAAACTAGGCTAATGATTCAGCACTCGACAAAGGGTGTCACGATTAAATTCAATATTACTATTTTTAATTTACATAATGTAGCTCTCATGTAGAGCTATTCGTGTTGAAATCTACTCGCGCAGGTATGAGCATAGCGGACATTATAGTATTGTATCCTATTCATCTGCTCTGTATTGAATTTACGGTATAATGTTATAATTAGTATTAAGATCGTTATCTATATATCGCTTGTGTGTACGTATCTAATATGTTTATATATATTTATAAGCACGTGGGTTATGTATACATGTGTATATGAATGTATATATATATATATATATATATATATATATATATATATATATATATATATATATATATATATATATATATGTGTGCATATGTTATATATCTATGTGTAAAATGTTTGTGTATATGTTTACGTATGTTTGTGTATATGTGTACGTATGTATACATATGTAGCATTTAAGTACCTCGTATTTTTCCATTCTATCCGTTATTAAATAAATTTGGAATTTGAATTATTATTATTATTTTAATTCTTTAACTATTGATAAATTGATATTATCTATTTTCGAATTAATTAAATTTACAGGTCGATCACAAGTCGTATCATATGCAGGTGGATGTTAATAAATTCGAAGATAAATTAAGAAAAGCCGAAGAAAAACTAGGCGTAAAATCGGGAAATGGTGTCACTGTAGTTTACGAAAGAGGCGAAGATACCGCTAGTAAACTATTAACCGGCCTTATTATTGCCACTATTTTATTATCTCTATTATCTCGAGGACGAGGTATTAAAGCGCCGCTTATTACGGATACTTTTGTAAGTTACACTCGTTAATTTTCATCATTGATCCCGCGATAATCGTAACTAATGATAAGATTTCTGTACGTTAAATTGATTCGAAACCAATTTTAAATAAAATACTAAAGAACGGATACTTTTCGGAATAAACTATAACGAAAAACAAGTTAAAATCGCTAAAAAAAAAAAAAAATTCTTTATGAAAAATTACCCATTCTAGCTGATATTTATACGAACGAATTAGAAAGAATAATATTAAAAATAATAATAATATATTTAAAAATAATCTTTTAAATTATGACAAATATATTATGTTTATGAAATCTTAATAATACGGAATAATAATGATAATATTTCGAATAATTTTTTATCTTGATTTAAATAACTATAATAAATACGTTCAATTTACATTAGAAATAGGAGGTAAAACGATAAGTTTTCTAGATTTCAAAATTAAACCGATAAATTGATATATATATATATATATATATATATATATATATATACAGAGAATATCTACACAAAACAGACGTATTAATGCCTAAAGATTCATTTCCTGCAAAAATGGAATAAATTATCACAGTTTAAGAAGCCTTATCGATAGAGTAAAAATAATTTTAACAGACAGTGATAAAGTGAATAAAGAAAAAAGAACAAGATAAAACAAATAGCAATCGACGATAAAAATATAATCCTATTATAGTTGATAAAATGCGGAATAAATCTAAGAACAATAAAAATACAGAAAAATATAAAAAGAATTATTTAGGTTCGCGATAAATTATGTAAGAAGTCGTAAGTATAAAATAATAAACATTTTTTAACAAATATAACATTGTGATTTTTCATCGAGAAAAATTTTTAGTGATTTTTACTTGTTTTTTATTTCAATAAAAATCACTACATTCCACAAATTATCAAACCTGATTTATGTGTACGCTACGCTCACGAATTGCTAACGCCGTAAAAGATGAACTCATTTTAATATCGATCGAAATTTCATGTTTTTTTTTTTCCATCAATACGAATGAATTAACAGTGTTTAAAAAAAAAAAAAAAAAAACTTATGCGCCGTTTAAACAAAATGTACAAATGAACATAATTATACAACGACGGTGTTTATATGATAAAAATTCGTATTGTATCGAATATATATATATATATATATATATATATATATATATATATATATATATATATATAATTCAAAAGCAAAATTCAATCGATTATTCGAAAATTCTTATTTGATCAATACGATATTAAACTATAATCAACAATATGAACTAGTTAAAAATAATATAAATGCTTAATAGTAATATAATTAATTATAAACAAACAAAATAAAACACATAAAAGTTTTTAATCGCGAAGCTTTTCGACAGTTACGTCATTTTCAAGCGCGAACTAAAATTATTACATATTTTTTTTTGTATATGAAATGTTTATAATTAATGAATAAAATCACTACTCTCCAATATATTCAACTTTTAATAGAACCTGAACCAGGTTTGGGAGATATTTATCAATTTTGATGAAGAATTTTTCAAAAATCTATTTTATAAATGAGATTTATTGTAAATTAATCTATTAATCTAAAATTGAAATTACGTTTGGCTAGTGAAATATGTATATCAAATTTTAAGTTGTCGTTATATAAACATTTTTGGTTTTTCATATACAAAAAAAATATGTAATAATTTTAGTTGGCGCTTGAAAATGACGTAACTGTAGAAAAGCTTCGCGATTAAAAACTTTTAGTGATTGTGTTTTATTTTGTTTGTTTATAATTAATGAATAAAATCACTACTCTCCAATATATTCAACTAGTAATATAATTAATTATAAAAATCGACGTTTCAGTCGACGATGTTTACAAGTCGTATCCGTAATCACCGATAGTTTAGTGTTTTTTACAGTTATCGTAAAATGTTTTCGACGCATTGTTAACAAACGAAATAATTCCAACGTAATTCGTAATGCGAATAAGATATTCCGGTGTAGCGCGTAACGTTCAGCTGCATTCTGCGGCAATGATTTTGCACTACTTGCAATTATTCGTAGGTGCGCTAATTAGACACCGAATACCAGACAGGGATTAACCCGGATCCGACAACCGTCGTGTATATTAATTTTTTATTTGCAGCGTTAAGACCAGAATTTCTGCGAAATATCGGATAGTGTATGCGAGTTGCTTTATGAGCTTTTTCTATGACACGTTTGATGTGGCTGTTAAAATTTAACCCGTTATCCATCGCAACTTGCAAGTATTTTTCTCTTTTACCCACCTGACTCGCTTGTTATTTATAATAAATTCGGGTAAAGGTGACGAACCGAGTATATCAATCAACACGTCAAGTTCCAGTTTCCATCAGACATTAAGACATTAATCCTTTTCGGTCTAATATATTAATGTTTTTTTTTTTTTTTTTTCATCGGTTACATTATTATACTTATTAAACTTGATTTTTAAATATTATAAAAATTTCGTTTTAATTAAAAATTTATCCATTTTTTACACGGGGTGGTTTCTCTATGAGAAATCACTGATCCTTACAGGGACATGGAAAACCGTCTCTCGATTAGTTTTTGAGACCGTTATATTTATTAAAATGTACTTAAAATTTTATTAGGTATCCGAATCTTCCGGAAATATTTTTTAATCTGCGAAAGAATTATTTTAAGAAAACAATCCGATCGGAAAGAGAAACATTAAGGCCGATCTCCTTCTGATATTCTTGAATGAAAAAAATGAGTTTTTTTTTTTTTTTTTCGGTTATAACCCGGTAGAATTTATGAAACGAAACTGTACACGATTAAAATATATATATATATAGTTATGTATGTAATAGTATTAATAGTATGTGATTCGTATCTAAATAGATTTACCGATAAAACGCTATTTTATATTAAAGAAAAAAGATGACGATTTGTTTTTTTTTTGTTTTTTTTTTTTTTAATACATTTTTAACCTTTGGAATAATTTTTTTTTCTTTTTTCGATTAAACCAAACCGGAAACGCGGTTATGTATTAATCATACTTTGTAAGAAAAATAAAATCAATAATACGGACTGTCATCATTCATAACTTGGGATTTCGACTCCTAAAAAAAAAATGTTTATTTTTTTTTTTTTCACATTCATTACATCTGGTAGATGACGGGTGGTTAGACACGTCAGTCTAAGTAATTATATTAAACGTAGAATATAATATAAAAAGAAGAAAAAAATTAAGTTAAATAAAAATGAAGTATAGAATATATAATTATTTTCGTTAATTACGTGCGTTATTTGTATTAGACGAACTTAACTCGCGCTAAATTTACTTTGGTCGATCCTGTTACCGGTCAAGGTAAAGGAGTCCGATTTTCAGATGTAGCTGGTTTAAAAGAAGCCAAACAAGAAGTAATGGAATTCGTTGATTATTTAAAACGACCTAGTTTTTATAAAAGTCTCGGAGCCAAGGTTTGTTTTTCCTCTTTTTTGTTTGCTTTAAAAAAAAAAAAATAAAAAAAAAAAAAGGTTCGACTAATTATCGACAAATACGTGTAATAATGTACATAGAATGAAGCGTATTTGGTAATGTACAAAAAACCACTCAGAACTAAAGTAAATTTCGTACATTTTTATAAAAATAACTGATACATTTATTCGGTATGTTCTATTATTTCATTATTCGGTTATATCGAAGGATAATAAAAAAACGTACATTTTTCTCGTATTCGCCCATTTTCTTGACTTGCATAGTACACTGTACCGAAGAAATGTATACTCTTTTAAACGTCGTCATTATTGATTATTTATATACTACAACCGTTAGTAAATTTTCTCCCGACAAATTCCCATCCTTTAACTAAAGGCTCCGCGTTGACACGTGTTCAGGATGTAATCTATCGTTTAGCGTTCTGAGCGAGTCGTTTATTCACGAGCATATCGCCTCTTCTTCCTTGATCAGTTCGAAAACGGTTGCTCTCGTCGTAATCTTCTTGCGATCCGGATATTATATTGTCATTTCCATTGTTATCTATATGCCGTTGCTGCATCGAACCTCTTCGATTAGTTTTGCAGCCTTTCCGATTTTCTCGATGTTACGTCTTTCTGTGTATGAGTAAATTTTCGTTATATATTTCGTTCATTTTTTTTTTTGTCGTCGTCGCGATTTTTCCACGATAATGAACAGGCATAATGTTGGCGATTTGTTGTTCGTATATTGTAAAATTGACGATATTACAAAAGATTATTTATAATAAAGAATTATAAATGATAAAAATGATTTTATTTATTTTTTATTTTTTTTTTTGCTACAATATATAATACGTGCCATCAATGAAATGCGCGAATAATAACCTTTGAACATACTGAATAATGAAATGATCTGTAGAACATATCGAATAAACATATTTACACCGAACAGTAATTAAATTTGAACGAATATTAAAAATATTTTGCCGTTATTTTAGGCGCGTAAATCTTTGAAAAATATATCGTAATGATTCGAAACACAGAATACTAAGTTGTATCTATACACAGATAGGCCATTAAAGAAAACGTTTTTTTTTTTTTTTTTTTGGGGAGGGTATGTTGAAAATACGATATAGGGTTAGTTTTTTTTTTTTTTCTAAATGTTACAATACAAGTAAAAATGAACTAGAGTTCATCCAATTAAGTTTACGGTGATCTAGTCGGTCCATATTTTACAATTAACATTCGTATACAATCTATATTTATCGGTATACGTTATTTCAGATATTTGTAAAATTATTAAATGTCGAGTAAACTAATTCGGTACCGCTGATGTTTGTAAATTCAGCGCTGCTATGGTTGCATGCTGTCAGAATATGCTTCACATTATCATATTGCATATTACACATCTGTTCGCTAATACTTATATATAAGTGTAATCATTCGTAGGCGTGAATATGACGTTGTTTATTTGGCCATCTATATAGTCGGGAAAGAATTGTTTTGCTAAACCGTTATATTCGTTCCATAATGATTGGTATTTTTTTATATAACTCTTTTAAACTGTGTTTAGTCGCTAACATTTTTTTATCGTGTAGATAATATCGATGATGATATGTAGTGTTGATAAATTCCGTGATTTATATTTACGTTATTCTTTATCAGGAAGGAAAGAAAAAAAAAAACCATTAAGATAGAAATATGCGTCTGTTGCATAATTGAAACAACACTAATTCAACATTTCTTATTTCTATATAAAATGTAAATTATAACGATAATTTTTTGTATTATTTATAATATTTTTAAAGGTACCAAAAGGGGCTTTGTTGCTCGGACCACCGGGTTGTGGCAAAACGTTACTGGCTAAGGCTGTAGCTACCGAAGCTAACGTGCCCTTCTTGTCGATGAATGGTTCGGAATTTATCGAAATGATCGGCGGACTAGGAGCAGCTAGAGTCCGGTAATAATTTCGTTTGTTTGTTTTTTTTTCTTATAGTAAAAAAACTATTTTTACATGAAATAGTTAAATAATTAACAATTTTAACGTTTCAGCGACGTTTTTACAAACCTAATTTTATTCTTTCGTTGCAATACGTATTGTTGATTTTATTTAATTGCAGAGATTTATTTAAAGAAGGCAAAAAACGAGCTCCTTGTATTATCTATATAGACGAAATCGACGCAATCGGAAGGAAAAGAATGGGAAATCAACAAGTCGACGGTGCCGGCGGCGAAGGTGAACAAACTCTTAATCAGCTGTTAGTAGAGATGGATGGAATGGCTTCTAAAGAAGGTGTACTTATGTTAGCATCAACTAATCGAGCTGATGTTTTAGATAGGGTAAAAATTACTATGTTATATTAAATAATAATATTCATTTCGCCTTTTTCGATAAATTTATATTTGACAGCTAATTTAAACGTGATAGGTTTTCATTTATTTATAATCGTTTGTAATAATTATTTAAAAATTCTCGTAAAGAAAAATATTCGAGCATCTAAGTCGCTGTAAAAAATAATTACTGGCTATTTTTAATTTAAAGTAATCAAAGAAAAATACTTTTACACCGTGTCGCAATATATTTAGTCAAAATAATCTACTAATTTAAACGACCAAATCCTGATGATGCTGTAACTAGTGAAACTAGTACACTAACACGATCGAATCCAGATGACGCTGTAACTAGCTAGTGAAACACTACTATTTTTATTAAATATATTGCAATACGGTATAAAAGTATTTTTATTTCATTTGGCTACTTTAAATTATTCAAATTACTAATTATTTCATACTAATCTCGTTACAATATATAGCGAAACTAGTAAACTATTTTGATTAAATATATCGTAGTAAAAGAATTTTTATGTTATTTTATCAAATTAAATACGTATCGCCAAGGAAACGCCACGAAAATGCTTTTTTGATATCATTTAAAGTAGATCAATGTTAACCTAATTGATAAATGAACCGTCACCGAAATCGTCTGATATTACTAGTGCGCTGGATATTAGTCGATAGAAAAGTTTATATAATAACGTATAAAAAGTCTGAAAACGAAAACATCTTATTAAAAATTTACAAAACAATTTTAATTATTGCAATATTATTATATATATATATATATATATATATATATATATATATATATATATATATATATATATATATATATAAACGCCAAAAATCGAATAGGAATAAATTAACATTTGAAAAATAATTCAATCGCTCTTTCATAAATGTATATATGTTCCGAACCATCAGTTCGGAGATTTAGACCAAAGCGAATTCGGCCATTCATCAATGACACAGAATCGTTGTCTGTCTTACAACGTGGAATGTATTGCTCAACAGTATTCCTTGATGTAGCCAAAGCATTTGATGACCGTGTTTGTCACGACAGTTTGCTATAATGCAAAAAAATAAAATTCTAGTTGAAATGTATCATCTTTCGAGATCTTACTTTAAGCGATAGATCATTTCGAGTTCAAATAAACGGCGTTATGTTCAACCAACGACGGATCTTAGCATCGGTACCTCCAAGGTAGTGTTCTCGGTTCACTTTTTTATAATATATACACGGCCTACACGCCGATCACAATGTTTACCTTGCAAGCAAAAATGGACCCTCAAATGGAGAATAACAATTATTAATGTTCAGAAATCATCGTATGTCACGTTTACAACTAAACGGGAAACATGCCATCCCAAAGTAAATTACGGCAATCTACAATATCGCGAGTACAAGCGGTAGAATACCTCGGAATAACGAGCGCCTAATATGTAATCTGCGTGTAATTAATACGAGGAAAAAAATTAAAGCTCTTACTAAGGCAACTTATTAGCCTCGCGAACAAAGTTATAAAACCATTGTAGCTCCCGTTCGAAAATACGGCTTAGAAATATACGAGGATCAGCGGCTAAAACGCATCTCGAGAAAATACTGTGAATAATGATCGATACGCGGTACTGTGTTCGGCAACAGTGTATAATTCAGATTGATCTGGATATCCTCACGATGATGGCGGTACATAATCAGCGGTACAACAAAATGCGTAATGCTGGACTTGCCTACAATCCGTCCGAAAAACAACACAGAAATGCACAACTTAATCATAAATAAACATAATAGTCCTCTAATAGTTGCGTAACAAATAATAACGTATAACTGAGCGGCTTCATCTATTGGGATGTGCCGTTACTTAATCGTAGAATAGAATATCTATTGCATCGGTGACCTATCGGTATGCGAGGAAGAAATAATAATAAACGACGGGCGTTATTAGTTTAATGTTTATAAAATCGGTTTAAATTTGTAGGCGTTATTAAGACCCGGTCGATTTGACAGACACATCTTGATAGATTTGCCAACATTGCAAGAACGTAAAGAAATGTTTGAATATCATTTAAAAGGCATTACTCTGGAAAAACCGCCTTCTCATTATTCCACAAGATTAGCGTATTTGACTCCTATGTTTAGCGGTAAGTACTTGTTTACAATTTAATTCGACTGAATCGTACGTAAATACTAAAAAAAAAAAAAAAAATTGATAAAATTTAAATAGAACAACGTACCTAATCGAACATGTACACTCTGATCGCGTATGACTGTGACAAAGTTCAGCTTCGAATTCACATGTTAGTGCAATCAGAAGTATAAAACTATTGGCCGAAATTTTTTAAATAAATATTAGAAACCGAATATACAAATATTAAAAAATTAAAATAAACTAGAAAACTAAAAACAACGTTAATCGCTATAAAATTTATTTTATTTGCAAAGCTTCTAATTTATTCGTAATGTTTTTGTAATGCTCGAAAATGACGTTATAGTCGAAAAATTTTGCCAAAATAAAATAAATTTTATAGTGATTAATATTGTTTTTATTATATATATATATATATATATATATATATATATATATATATATATATATATATATAAAATGTAGGTTATCTGTGAATAAGTCAAATAAAAAGCAGCGGACCAATAGCGGCTACTGGCGGAAAGTCTCTAGCAGACGATTCCAGTAGTGACAGGGCTAGGAGACACGAGGATGCAGATGGGCATCTTGAGGACCTGGTCATTAAAAGTCTGCAAAAATCCTATGACTGTTTCTCCCTCGGCAAGTTGAGGTGGCCGTAAAAAACCTTAGATCGTTACCCCCTCAGTAACAACCCGCTGCCTTGCGGTTTTGATATTTATCTAAAGGCTAAGGGAGACAACTCTGACAGAAAACAACCGCTGTAGAATTTTTATCCAAAAACTAAGGGAGTAAACCCTGACAGAAAATCAGAGGCAGAATAACACAGCCTTATTACCTCTGCTCCTGCAATAATTCTACTTATACTATACAAACTAAAGGAAATAATTTTAAGGGTGATAAATAAACAAATAAAATCAAACAAATAACCATAATAATTACAACAATATTGTTAACGGTTAATGCGTAAAGTTACATAATGACTAACTTGGCAGTAGGGATAAAATGCATCCTCAAATTTGCCTTACCAGCACGAGGGATTAGTCTACTCATACCCAGACATGACTGTAAGAAAGAAAGGCCGTATCAGCCAAGGCTAAAATGGGCAACCGGATGTGACAAATGTCTCCTTACCGCCTAGATTAAATATAAATCAAAGAGGTAACCACCGATTTAGACAGGAGAATATCTCTCGCATGGGCTGCATTTGGGAAGTTGTCCAAAATATATTTCGAAATAAAGATATACCGAACAGTTTGATGAGCAAACTTTATACCCAATGTGTCTTACCGGTGTTAACATACAGAAACGTGGAGCTTCACAAGGAAATGATTATGAAAATCAGGAAAACGCAAACAGCCCACGAAAGGATAATATTAAACGTCAAGTTAAAAGACAGGAAAACCATTACTTGGATCAGGGAGCGCACAAAATTGAACGACGCGGTGGAGCGAATATCAAAATTAAAATGGACGTGGGCTGGACATGTAGCGCGTAGACATGATGGCAGGTGGACAAAACATGTCCTGCAATGGTGCCTATTGTATTCGAAAAGGAAAAGGGTCATACCAACAACACGGTGGCGAGATGACATTGCCAAACATGCAGGGATCAATTGGTTCCGGGTTGCACAAGACCGGAATCGTTTGAAACGTCTGCGATATGCCTACACCCGGCAGTGGGTTGAAATGGGCATAACGTGATATATATATATATATATATATATATATATATATATATATACACTAATATATAAAAGTATATTGCCTGTTATTTTCGAATATTTTCATTATAATCACTTCATTGAACTATTTTTATCACGCATAAACAGAAATTCGTTTCTTTTTTAATTTTTGTCTGTCTGTCTTTCCGATTTAAGCCGAAAACTATTAAAGTAATAATGATGAAATTCGCGTATAGCCTATATTATCGGATTCGTTCTAAGCTTTGTTTCATATTGATATCGTAAATAGGACAGAAATTACAATAATTTAAAGTTTAAAAAGCAGGAAAAATGGTCGTTTTAAAATGCGATTTCACCGGTTTTGTTTTGTTTTTTATACAACGGTAACAGTCGTCTTTTTAATTATTTTCCTTTGCTGAAATTTCTACATTCAAAAATCGAGTGAAAAGAATCGTCTAATTTTTCTTCGCAGTCTTTAAATTTTGAAACGTTTCAAGTTGGCTTCATTATTTCCATGTCCGGTTAAAAATTGTGCGAAGTTATATTCAGTATAAAAAAAAAATCTTTTTTTTTCTATGACTAATTATTTCCCGTGTCACTTTGCTTTCGATTTGTCCTATCTATATTAATCTATTTGAGTTCATTTCACTGATCTGTTATATATTTTTTTCCTGCTTTAACATTTTGATTTGGTTTACCATTTCCAACTTGAAATCTATAATAACTGTTATAACGTTGACCGAGATATATGATATTGCGCGATATCCGGAAATTGTTCCTATTCATATTTGGTGATTTTAATCCGAAGTAAATTTTCTCGATCTTTATATATTCGACGTGTTTACTAAAATTTAAATTATCATCTATAATTATTTATTTTATCTTTATTTATGTGTATACACGCTGTTCGATGTGATGTATCATTTCGTTTCTATCCTGTTTTCTAAATAGTGCTTGTTTTTTTATTTATGTTAAACTGTAAGCCTAGATTTTTGCATGTCGATTTATTTATTATTTCATTTATTTTGCGAATGTCTTCTTTCGTTTTATTTATCTCGAGCACCGACATTATAAATCATCTGCATAGCTGTTGTGCAGTGTTGATTGAAATCTAATTTATTGAACTTCGCTCATTATTGATCCTTTGTAATACTCCTCATGAGTTGAGGCTTATATAGAATTTTGTTTTCTCGTATAAATAATCCTTTTTTTTCTCTCTCTATCTGTTAAATAGTTGTGAATAATAATTCGGATTAGTACCAGATATATATTTTTCTTTTTGATCGGGTTTAACATTTGATCAATTTTCATTTGATCGAATGCTACAAATAGTATCAAAACTGATTAGTAATATATATATATATATATATATATATATATATATATATATATATATATATATATATATATATATATATATATATATATATATAATATAATCGCATAACTTTTATAATGCGAGCTCAGTTGATTTGTTTTTAAAATATACAAACTGATTTTTATTTAGAATCGCTTATTCTTCTATTTTCTAAATCGAGAAAATTTACTAGTATAGTAGTTCGCATTGTTCGGTAATTTTCATCGTACACGAATATGTCTCGAGATGTAATTCGACTAGTAATACTGTTAAGGAGCCGACACTGTCGATAAAAATCATTTTGTTGAGTAAGGCAACGAGCAGACAAATCGAATTCAAGAGAAATTTCGATAACAAATCCAAAGTCAAGTTAAATCTGATATCAGCGTCAACCGTCGATTTTAAATAATCAGTTGAAGGAAAAAAAATTATATATAATAAAACGATTTGTTATTCGTGAATTTTTTTAAAAAAAAAAAAAAAAAGATTCATTTCTAAATTGTTCGGTGCCTGGTGTTCGTTTAATTATCCGTTAAATTTAGGCGCCGATATTGCTAACGTTTGCAACGAAGCAGCTTTACACGCAGCTAGGCATTTACAAAAAGTAGTGAAATCGCCCGATTTGGATTACGCCGTTGAAAGATTAGTAGGAGGTACCGAAAAAAGAAGTCAAGTAATTTCTCCGGAGGAGAAAGAAGTAGTCGCATATCACGAATCTGGTCACGCATTAGTCGGTTGGTTGTTACCTCATACGAATGCCCTTTTAAAAGTTACAATCGTTCCTAGAACTACCATGGCTTTAGGATTTGCTCAATATGTTCAGTCTGATCAGAAACTGTACTCGAAAGACGAGGTAAGAAATTAATTGAAAATACATTTAGACTTTTTCGAAATTAAACGGATAATTAATTCGTACGATTTATAAAAATAAAAAAAAAAAAATCGGAAAACCCCCGATGAATCTCTATCGAAATTACAAAAATTATTTTTGCGCTATACTTTATAAAACTGCTAATGCCGAGAACGCAAAAAGAAAAAATACTTGGCAATAAATAAAATGAACGATTATATTACATTACTAAAATGTTATATATGTAAATACTACGGGAAAATTACAAAAAAATAATAATAATAATAATAATAAATAATTCTAGTTTAATTATAATTTGTTGAAAATTACTTAATATTGCAAAATAACTCAATATTAAAATAACAGAGAATGCGCAATTTAAACTCAGCTAACGGTGTTTATATCAACTGTTGCGTGGATTAGCCGTAATATTGTAGTCTACGGCTTAGATTAATTTATTGTTGCGCATTTTGCAGTTATCGTAAGCTATAGGATGTTTATCGTTGTTGTTTTATATACACTACGAGTAGCGTTCGAAGCTAGAAGAGAGTAGAAGCTGATTATTATCGGTGAACTAGACTCGAGTACAGTATCTGTACTGAAGTCGGCTGGCCAAGTATATTGCATACAGTAATTATAAACGATTGCGGTAGTGTGAGATGAGCCATCTGTATAGATATGTTCGTGAAGTAATAGATTGTGTTTTTCTTCGCGTTATAAATATGCGCAAGTCTAAGTTGATTGAATTATTATTTGATAATAGATATTCATAATCTCGTTTATATTTGTGTTCACGTAATCGTTTGTTCAATTATTTATTGTCTAAATCGTTTTTATTTGACATAAAAGTTTTTTTGTGTGTGTGTGTGATCATGATTCTACAAATTAGTGCACAAAAACAAGGCAAAATTTAGTGTTTAGGCTTATTAAAACCAGATATATATATATATATGTTTATCCTTATATTTCAAAAAATTAATTCGGTTTAAATAGTATTCAATAATAAAATTACATTCAAAATGGAAAATTACATATTACACCGTACAATTTAGTTACGGATCACATTTCGAAGTTCCGTCGACGCTTTTATTATTACGAATTAAATATTAAATTATCACGGATACATTTGACAAATGATTTTATAAAACTGTTGGGGTTTTTTTTGCGAACGTATTTTCTTATGATTGTTTTATGTGTTGTTGCAGTTATTTGAAACAATGTGTATGATGTTAGGCGGTCGCGTTGCAGAAGCTATCGTATTTAATCGGATAACTACTGGGGCTAAAAATGATTTGGAAAAGGTGACAAAATTAGCTAATTCGCAGGTAAACAAAACATTTATATTCATGTTTGTGTGTGTCATCATGATTCTACAAATTAGTGCACAAAAACAGGGCAAAATTTAGTGTTTAGGCTTATTAAAAACCAGATATATATATATATATATATATATATATATATATTTATCCTTATATTTCAAAAAATTAATTCGGTTTAAATAGTATTCATAAATAAAATTACATTCAAAATGGAAAATTACATATATTCAGTAAATATATACACGTGTCACGATTTTTTGCAATAGCAAAATAAATCAATAAAAACATGATTTTTGTGATTTTAAAACTAAAAGTGTTTAATTTGGTGTTAATAAAAGTATGGCCAACTAGTCTTGAGTTTAAATTAATACAAGGCGATTTCATCGGTTGGCTGTTCCACACTTTCAGTTCTGGATATATTTCATCTAGGTTGCGATCGCGACTAAGCCTATATATTATATAATAAATTAAAACTAAAAGTAGAATAATTAAATTAAACTCATTATAAAATTGTCGACTCTCGATGTTTAATTATTTAAATCGTTCATAAAAATTAGCATCCACAACGTCAGATATATGCACCCCGCAATCTTAAATTAAATATCTTTATTACGGAATTTTATATATATATATATATATATATATATATATATATATATATATATATATATATAAATTACTATAAAATATTAAGTAGGTGCGTTTATAAAAAATATGTACGTATGTAACTGTGCGGTGACGGATTAGTGTAAATCGGAGCACAGAAAATATTCCCAGTTATTATAAGCTAATTTTTTTTATATATATTTTTTTTTATTTTATTTTAAATAAAGATACGATCTTAACACAAAGTTAAATAAGTATCAAATTTAGTGAAGTGCAGCTTACTAACAAGATATCATCCTGTTAGAAAGCTTATGGGTTGAAGTCAGTAGTCCCTCGACCATGACTACGAAAATTAGTTTATATTAATCTATTTATTTATTTAATAGAATTTAATGATAAGTCTACCGGATGGCGCCTTTTAAGACGCCTGATGCCTCGACTAGTATCTAGTAAATTGGTAGCTTCCACATTGATATGTTGGTGTAGCATCTTCTTGTGTGCTGTAGCGAATTTTCTAATCTCGTTTATAAGCGGGATATGCAAGTCGCGATGAATATCATCATTTCAACGGCATGCATCGACAATTGCCCTTAGTATTATGCTTTGCCTAGCTTGGATCTTTGCTCTAGATACCTGCTGGTACAGCCGCATAACTGCAGATCATAAGTCCATATTGGCTTCTGCCGATACAGTAGACATTTGTACCTTACGTCCAGAGACTATTTTCGCTCAATAAACCAGTATAGAGTTTTTTTTTTTTATTTGTTTACATTTCATTCTGGCATGTATTTCCCAGGTCAACCGCTTATCCAGGTGCATATCAAGGTACTTGACTGTATCGACCTTTTCCAAAGAGAATACTCTCTATCCTCGAAGGGACTAAGATCTTTGATGTATGCGGTGAATGTTTCTTTGCGATTATTTTTTATTAACGCGTTAAGTCGGCGACTAGTTCGATTAAATAGATTTTTATCTCATGTGGACTTCGTGTATTTTGTCACATGCGTCGGGCTCGTCTTTATTCAGCGATCTTGAGTCGTACTTTCAACGGGTACGTGATTTCTTTTGATTTATAGTTTTCTGGTTCGGATGTGGTAGAGAATTGCTTCAATGAAACTTTTTGAGTGTGCTTCCAAATCTTGTTTTGTTTTCAATCGTATTCTACGGTTTATTTTCTGATCTAGTTCTTCCCGAAATTTATCCTAATTTGTTAGATCATTAGTGTCGTTTCTTATTTCTTCGTATGATTGTTGCACTCTGCGTCAAGAGAACGGTGGTATGATCTGATGAAAGATCAATTACACCCTCGACGTCAATGTAATTACGACACCTTTTATAATCAAGAAATCTACGAGATCGGGTTTTTTCCGCCTGATCGATAATAAAATAGTATCATTTAAAGTAGCGGGCTTACTACGCATGTGCATTTTTCAGGTTTAATATATGTTTTAATTTTTTTATAATGTGGAATGTAGTGATTTTTTTATAAAAAATCAATTGAAAATTAGTTAAATCACTAATATTTATTTTCTTAAAGAAAACACAAAGCTTTTCGGCAATTACACCATTATCAAGTGAACCATTTTAAAACATCAAAATTTTAAAAATATAAATTAAATATAATTACTTAAAAATATGCGATGGTGATTGTGAAAATATGATCCAAAAATGGTGTCTGCTTCTGTTCTATCTATTTTTTGATTTGTTGAAATTTAATATAAATGTATTTGTTTATTAATTTTGTTTTTTATATTAATTTTTTCTTCAATATTATTTTCCGGATTCTGTAAAAGTTGTGTACTGGTGGAATTTTAAATTTTTCATTAACTGTTGCGATGTATTATGTCCAAAAGTAAAATATAAAATATAAAAATATACGAACACAAAAATTTTTTTAAAAAACACAATTTTACAAGTAAAATGAAAATAAATATTAAAAATCTGATAATCTTTTTTAATATTTATTTTCATTTTACTTGTAAAATTGTGTTTTTTAAAAAAATTTTTGCGTTCGTATATTTTTATATTTTATATTTTACTTTTGGACATAATACATCGCAACAGTTAATGAAAAATTTAAAATTCCACCAGTACACAACTTTTACAGAATCCGGAAAATAATATTGAAGAAAAAATTAATATAAAAAAACAAAATTAATAAACAAATACATCGATATTAAATTTCAACAAATCAAAAAATAGATAGAACAGAAGCAGACACCATTTTTGGATCATATTTTCACAATCACCATCTCATATTTTTAAGTAATTATATTTAATTTATATTTTTAAAATTTCGATGTTTTAAAATGGTTCACTTGATAATGGCGTAAATGCCGAAAAGCTTTGTGTTTTCTTTAAGAAAATAAATATTAGTGATTTAACTAATTTTCAATTGATTTTTTTAAATATATGTTGTTGTTTTAATATGTATATTTCATATTCATTTCAAATTGTTCTAGATAAAACAACATGGTATGTCGGAGGTAGTCGGCCTGATATCTTTTCCAGAAGATGATAAATCTTCCGCGCGACCCTACAGTAAAGGTCTGCACGCGTTAATGGAAGAAGAAGTCAATAAATTAATCGCGGCTGCTTACAGATACACTGAACAAGTATTGCTTGAGAATAAAGACAAATTAAAAACGGTAAATCCGACGACATGCAATATATATATATATATATATGTGTGTGTGGTGCTCTATAAATATAGATGTGTGTAATGGTATTAATAAATAATTCGCGCGTATTCGGTGTATATTATCAATTCGATTTATTTAATTCAAAATTCCACTATTTAGAACGTACGATAATTGGCAAAATTTTGACGAAAATATACAAGAACGAATGAATAAAAAGTATATTTCACGAATATTGTTATGAAATAAACAAAATAATAATATCGAGCAAAACAACGCTCTCGCTGTACGGAAATAGTAAAAACGGTTTCTTACTATTTTTGTTAGGTATAATTCGTAAACGTAAAAATATAATTAACCCCCTGTTTAGAGATATAGTTAAAAATTTAATTTCAGATTATTAAAATAATAATTGTAAATAATAATTAACCGTTTAAACAGATAAAAGTTACCTAAAGAGATAAAGTAATTAAAATAACGCCGATGTTTAAATTTCTTTATTATTATTATTATTATTATGATTTTTACATCGCAATTTTAAGGTATGTTCCGTATAAATTTTTTATACAATGTCGAACAACCTATTGGCAATTCGATTACGGACAAGCTCGAATAAATATCGGCGATTTAATATCGGGCGCGTACGATAAGAATGGAAATGAATGACGAAAAATAGTAGTTAAAAAAAAATGCTTATGATGGTCGCGACGTCTGAAAACAGACAACGACGAAGAAGAAAAATGATAGATTTCGCTGTGCAACTTGTAGCTTGTTAAATGTAGAGTTGCTTTAGTTGGTAGGAGAGGGATGTGTGAATTATTAATTGATTTCGAATATCAAGTTTAGATCGTGAAATATATCTAGCGAATAATTTGTACGCAGACTAGCGTAAGCTTTGTCGAGACAGTCTGATTAACACGATTATTTGTCTAGGGTATGTGCGAGATATTTCACCGACGACTCTTCAATCTAAGTGCTATCTGTTCTAATATTTACGCGTGCTTCAGTTTTTCGAGTGTTAATTTTAATTTTCCATTTTATATAATATTTATGTATTTTTTATCGTAACTATTCTCGCAAGTCTGCAATAGCGTCATCTCATCTGTGCGTAATGACACAAAAATTGCTGCGTCGTCATTATACAAAGTCCGCAGTCGAGGTAGATCATTAATGCGTAGAATGTAAATGAAGGGGCCTAAAATACGGTAGGTGTTGCTACACAATATTGGACTGAGACTGATCTGAAGGAGAGATTAAATGGAAACCGACGAGATATAGTTTTTAATTGTCGCGTATGAAATTTTTGTATTTTCGAGAAAAATTATTAGAAAAAAAAAAATTAAATTTTTCATGACTGTATTCGATTTTATTTGTTTTTTTTTTTTAAATCGCTGATCTGATTTAATTTCGTCCGATGTTATACGATTTAACCATTTCAGTCACAATGTTCATTATATTGTACACGAAATTTTATTGTTAACAAAATTACTTATTTTCTGTTTGACATGAAATGTCTCAATTTTAAAAATATTCATTTAAACCCATTCGAAATTATCTAAATTCATCTGTAAGGAGCAGTATTATATATCAAACATCTGGTATAAATTTTATTATTTTGTGTCGAAATTTCATGTGTGACTGAAAGGGTTAAGAGCATTTTAACTTTTTCTATTTTTTTCTTCTATAAAAGTTATATGTGGATCTGTAGGATCATCACTTTTAAAAATTGTTATTAATTTATTATAGTCCTCGAAATTAGACGTATAAAATGAAATGCTATTTTTGTTCGTTTTAAATTTAAGTCCTTCCACTAATTCTTGTTCTACCGTATAATAGATGGTGATTTTATCCGTTTAGCTTCGGATCTGTCAGATACTGTTCGCAGTAAGGCTTCTGTGTTGAGACCTGTCCATTCCTTCGTGTTTTCAAAAATCGGGTTCTCCTTTTATTCGACTACCTCTTTCCCGTTTTCCTGCGACGATTGGGATGTAATAAATTTTAAAGTACTAGTGTAATTTGTCAATGAAATAAATGTTAGCTAACGGTATCGAATAAATTAATGATATATAAAACAGTAATTTTATCTACATTATTATAATATAGTTTGTTGTTCAAGCAGTCGTACTAATTTTAAGAGAGACTCTAGCGACTTCAAAACCATCGCTTTAGAGTCGTCTTTCAAATAAGCCGTACTATATACGCGCATTAGCACGATTAGCCTTCATTTTACATTTAATTGTTGCTGGATGATTTGGCGACATGGAGCGACAATAATTACTCGCGTTTTAATTATTGTGTTTTATATTCGATTTTTCGTCGTACATAAATGTTTCTTCGATTATTCTACGGGTAGTATTCTAATGTAATCTGTGATCGGTATTCGGGTGGGTTTATTTCGACAACGAGCTTAAATTTTGCAACTCCTAGAAAAATACTTATAGAATTACGAATTTCATCATAAGAAATCCGCGCTTATTTCGTTATACTAGGACTGCTCAACACTGTTGCAAGATTAGAATACGCGTGTGTGGTTTGAGATCCTTTCTACGCTAAATATATTCGTACGGTGGAAAAAGTTCAGTTTTCAGGGTATATCAAACCTGATGTGCTCCTATTCTACACGTTTGAGTTTTGTAATATTTTATGCGATTTGCTACATATGAAATCCTCAAATGCTAGAAGATAAGTAAGCCGAGGTTCCTGCATGATCTTTCGCCTCGCCTACGTGACAAAGTATTATTTCTTATCTACAATCTTATTTATGGTCCCCGGTGTTAGCTATCACACCGTGTTTTCTACGAACCACGTGCTCGAACAAATCTAGGTTATAATTTTTCTATTCAACTTTGTCGCTATTTAATAACGTACTTAAATATTCATCCGCAGTTAGATATTCATTTTGATAGTAAACGTTATACGTAATATAATTTTTTTAAACTCTATACTTCACATCTTACTTTTCGATATGGTTCATTATCGATTAACAATTTCCTTGCACGGGAATATGTGCGTATGATTTGTTTTTTGTATTTGTGGTTCACTATGCGTTTATGCGCGCGTCTCGATTCGGTTTGTTTACGTGGGAATATGTATGATTGGTATTTCTGTTTGTTTGTTTTTGTTCTGTTCGGATGTGTGCTTGTATTATGTAGGTTTGCATTTCGTTACATTTTTTTTTTTTTTTTTTTTTTTTTGTATTTATCGGTAAATTATTTATCCATTTTTAATATTATATTAATTAACGTGTCATGTGGGAGTGTGGTCTAGTTTTATTTTTGTTCGTACTTATTCTATATATTATAATTATTCCATAAGTACATACACTGTAATTGACGTTTGACTGTTGTGTAGGTCGTAATGTTTTCTAAATAAATTAATTAAATAATATAGGTAGGTACGATTAAAACGTAGACATGCTATTTCGTGTTTTACTCTCCGAATTGGTAAATTCCAATCGTCGGTAATAAGCTTACGTATCGGTTTTTTAAAAATAATTACTACTTTTTTGGGGGGTGGGATTTTATATGTGTGTATAATATATATATATATATAATATTGGAACACGCTATTAAAGAATTACATAACGTGGATTGCAAAAGAAATAAATATAAGATATGCTGACGATAATTTCAACCGTTCAAAAAATAGACAGAACAGAAGCAGAACAGCATTATTGGAATATATTTTCACAATCAACATCAAATATTTTTAAGTGATTATATTTAATTTATATTTTAAAATTATGATTTTTTAAAAAGAATGTTTCATTTGATAATGGCGTAAATGCCGAAAAGCTTTGTGTTTTCTATAAGAAAATAAATATTAGTGATTTAACTAATTTTCAATTGATTTTATATATATATATTTTTTTTCAATCTATTGATTGGTTGATTAATGGATTTTCTTCCATTCCTCGCTTCTTCTGCTTAGTTGTTTTAATTCTTGATAGTTCTTTGTTCCATATCCTCCGTAACTTGTTTCATGAATCTTCTTCACGGTCTTCCTCTTGTACGTTTTCCGTTCAATTTTCCTTCTATTAATCCTGTCAGTAACGCATTATGCCGTAACGCATGTCCAATCCATCTATTTCTTCGTTGAGAGATAGTTTTCATAATATGTTTTTCTTCTTTAATCCGGTTATAAACTTCTTCATTTGTAATCTTATCCGTCCACTTTATTTTAAGCACTCTTCGCCAGGTTTCAAAAGCCTCCCGCTTTGCGATGTCTACTTGTCGCAATGTCCAAGTTTCAGCACCATACAGACAGACGTTATGTTTTCTTTACTCATCAAATCGCCTGTCTGCATCGATGATAATTGTGTGTTTTTTTTTTCTTTTTTTAATTTCGCAGTTAGCCGAAGCGCTATTACAAAGAGAGACGTTACGATACGACGATGTAGAACGCTTGATCGGTCCTCCGCCTTTCGTTAAAAAACATTTAGTCGAATTATCGGAAGTTGAAAATTCGATATCCGAAAATGAAGATCAATCTCCGGAATCAGAAGCGGAATCTGTTCAATCGAAACAAACATCCGCATAGAGAAATTGAATTAAATGTTTAATAATCGCGTCACGAATCTGTTCGACCGTTGGGAGAAACATCCGCTTGGAAAAATCGAATGAAGTTTTTCCAAATCGCGTAAACCGTTAGTCTGGCAGTTTTAATTTATGCTCTATAGTTCAATTCGATGTTGTTGCACTTCACTTATAAATTTGTTTGTTTTGTTTGTTTTTTATCTTCAAATTCAAATTTTATTAAAAAAAAAAAAAATACGCTCGATTTCTAGACCATTTGCGTCTACGATACGGTATAATTTTTATGAATATTGTAGTAATCGAACGAAAGGTATTATATATATATATATATATATATATATATATATATATATATATATATATATATATATATATATATATCGGCTTCAAATAATTCTGTCATACGTATGTCGAAAATACTTATAATTTTATAGAAATTAAACGGCAAATTATTTTCTTCTATAAGTTTACGTACTTCAGTATATAAAACTAATTCTAGCGTATGTATAGGGTGACCCGTAGAAAATGAACGTTTTTTTTTTTTTCGAATATTTTGGTAAGACCGTTACAACGCAAACCGCGTGCTCCGCGTTTAGTGTACACACGATAGATTCGTTTTTGTCCAGTTTCAGTTATCATCGATCACGACAGTGTATTCGAAGATAATTCAAAGTTACGAGATTTTTTGTGGACTACCTTAAGAGTCGAATTTACGAAACACGTCCACGAGATCTAGAAGATTTTAAAACTCGGAAAATTCAGCCACCTATCCTCGTAAAAACGTTCGAAAATATTGTAAAAATACACCGAGTGAATGTATCGTTTCAAATGGCGGTCATCTGAACGATATTGTATTCTACAAATGATCGTAGCTAATCTATGGTTTTTCTATTTTTAAATAAAATGTTGGTCGAGTAGTTTTCGAGTTATTCAAAACACAACAAAACCGTCCGTCTTCTCTGGGTCGCCCCCTAAAGTTAGAAAATGATTCTGGTATAATTTTACAGTTTGTAAAAACCGGAAAGTATTTTATATTGCAGCTTCGTCATTAACCAAGTGCGTCTTCCGGTAGAAATTCTTATTTGTTCGTATGAAATGGCTTCCTCGCGTTCCTTGTTCGATTTTTTGGACGTGCGAGGATGACATATTGCAATGGACAAAATTTTGATTGAGGTTCACTTTGCAATTGGTGTCCGTAGATTAATTTTGTGCGGGACGGTACGGATTTTGCTTTGTATAATCTCTTCTCCTCTGTTTGCGGAGGAGCCGATGGCTCTTTTTTTTTTGTTGTTTTATATTTATTGACTTTTCTTTAACGTGCCGTGCACTACTACAGGTCCGGAGGCACGATTCAGAAAAAAGTACTACAGCTGATTGAATAAGCCACGTATTACCGAACTTCATCTGGTCTTAATGTTTCTTTAACGCTTGGTGGAAATTGGAACTTGACACGTAGGTACTCGACCGTTGTTTTATGTGCTCATCGTTACAAAAGCAGTGTGGAGCATTTTCACCTTATCAGATGACCGTACGTTAGAAGAGTATGTTCGATTTCTTCTTTGCGTTCTCAGCAAGGACGGTGTAAACCGGAATGTCTTATTCGTTCTAACTCTTAATAATTTGCTTATTAAATGGCATCTGCTGCCACTGTAATTTCCATTTGGATAAAATAAGCACGATCCGATGTGCTTACTAAAATCCTTACTTGTAGCAATTGACGAGCTGGAAACATTATAGAAGCTTGCTTAACTGTCAGGTCCGCGAGTTCATTTTGCCTTTTATCCTAGAGCGGCTTGAGATCTAAAGTTGGTTTTTATGGTTACAGTCTAGTTTTGAGAGAAGTAGCACGATCTCTCTTTAGCAATGGGATTGATGTCTGTACCGCTACTTAAGCTGATTAGTTAAATATTTAAATTCTATTTAATTTGAAATTTGAAGTCCCGCGCAAATTAATTTTTCGTATGTAATACTACTAGTTCGATTTTTAATCTGATCAAGTCGAAAAAATGATCTGTATAGATTTTACGATTTAAATTTTCGATATCGGGAAATAATTTACAATACCGATCATCAGATATTATTCAAAAAAGAGAAAAATGAAAATTTTTCAAAATTCGAAACGAAATTTAATTCTCAAATCTTAGTAACCGTCTACTACTATTCGGTAGATCTATCATCCGACTGAAGTAACTTCGCTGGTAAAATTCTATTTCACATTTTTGTATTCGAATTTCAACTTCACTACAAATGGTTATACATTCGTTATCTCTTACGTTTTTAAATGTATTTCGAACGTTCGGCAATTTTTTTATGACGATAAACTACGTCAAAAAAAAAACTTTTTGTTTATAAAATATTAAATACGTCTGTTTTTAGTTAAATTTTTAAAAAATAATAAATAAACATCCCTACACTTTAATTACCGTATCTTGATCGCATTTATCATAATTCTCTAGTAACACGATTAAAATATTCCGTTATAATGTATAATTTTGTAAAAGTATTAACTAAACGTGTGAATTATCCGTCTTGTCCAGATAGGTAATTTTTTCTGAACAAATTCTTTAAAAACTGTCATTCTTTTAGATGATTTTGAAAGAAAAAAAAATGTAGATAAACCTACTAATATCTGAATGAATATTGTACATTCTTTAACATTGACCGCAGACTGTTAAAGTACCGAAATCGTGACTAGAACAATGAACGAAACTTGCTAGTAGAAAACGTGTTTAATCCATTTAGCTCGTCCGATCGTAGGTTCGAGTTGTAAATGTTTTTTATCGCGTTAAAATACTTGCAGAGTAGAATTAAACAATTGTGCTTACATCACTAAAGCTCAAAAACCTTTTCTCGAACAACGCGCAATTTTCATCAATCAATAATTGAAATTTACAAATTATACATACGAAGGTTCTGCATTAATTGCTATAATAAGCCGATGAGTATTCGTTAATTCTCTTTTTATTCTGTCCGCTACTATTGAACATATATAACCGCAATTAAATCGTTTTAAGTAATATGCTCTCTAAAAACTTACATTTTTTAATAAATTATCCAGAATGGGCTCATTTTGACTTCTATTAAGTAATCTATCAAACTCATTATCCGCACGAAATGAAAATTCTCACTTTGATATTAAAAAAAAAAAAAAACACATCAATAACTTTTCGATTTTCTTTAATGAATCATTTACTTTTTTTTCTACTCGTCTAATTATTCACGATCGATTCGTGTTTTACCGAAATATTAATTGTAGGAAACATTTTATGTTGTTTACCATTTTAATAGTCGATTACTTAAATTTTCAAATCCATTTTTATTCCACGTTTCATTATCAGCCGAAAATAACAGGCAGGGCCAACAAAACAAAATAAGGGTATTTTTTTTTTATATTCTCCCGACGACGGTTCCCCTCTCATAAACAATATGGATCACGAAAAGAAGAGAGATGAAATGGGAGTGGAATAGGAATGAAAATGCATATTATTAATCACACAACTGCAATGAATTGCCTAATTTTTGGTTCTTCAATTTATCTTTTTATTCTTTTTTCCTGATAGTACATAAGAATTCCCCCTGAGAATATAGCTCTGCCGACTCAAGTAATCGGAACTGTATCGCTTACTTTTCAGTCGTCTGCTACATCTGGCTGAAAAATCGATAGTGAACATACGGTGTAAATGGATTTGGGTTTAAGTCATAGAACATTCGGTATTGTTCCATATAGACGCATATCCTGATATTTGGCGGTTTCGTAGAGTTATGTGTAATAACATCATCCACCTATAAATCTGCCTCTTACGTAAAACCTGTTATCGTTATTCGAACGACACGGCCAAACCGATTTGAAGCACGCTTTAACTATAATCATTCGTTCGTGACGTTCCGTTTACGATCTCTAGAATTATAATCCTTTAGTTATTTTCTACTTTCTGCCGATATAAATAATTAAGTATTTATAATTTTATTATTAATTCCGTTGTAAAATTGTAATCATCGTATTGCAACTGAATCGTATTTATTTATAACAACTTACGCCGATTACACAATGCGAACACCGAGTAATTGAATAAAAGCGTAGAACTTAAACTACAAACATTTCGAAAGAAAGAGAAAAAATAACGATGTTAAATTATTAAAATAATATACATAATAAAAAAAAAAATAAAAAAACAACATTTATACAACCAGTGGTTGAAGAGAGGGTTTCAAACAAAACTAAATTCATTAAACCCGAGTTAAATTGAACTTTAATTAAATAACCAAAACTCAAGTAGGTTAAACCCCAATAAGCAATCCAACTCGTCGGAGTTATTTTTATACTAGACGTCGAATATGTAATTCTATTAGACGGCGGAAATATTTAACGTGAGCACACTAATAGTATACGTTATTCTTCAGGACAGAGGGAGATGGTTACAATAAATTCCGCGAAAAAATTAAACGATTAATAATGATTTTATATTTTTCGACGGAATAATACATAGTAATAAACTAAATTTAAAATTTAAAATCTATTCTTCGCGTTTTTTTACAAAATTCTTCTAGTACCTCCTATATTACAAAACTATTTATTTACTTAAAAAACCGACGAAATTTAAATAATAAAAAAAAAAAAAAAAAAAAATGTTTAACACGAAACTGCATTTAACAACGAGTATATATTTTTTTATTATCGGATTGATTCCAACCGGGGGGGGGGGGGTTCAGACACCCAACCCCGCGGCTACGCCACTGTATCGAACTGCGCATATACAATATACACAAATACAGAGTCACAAATACATATTGTTATTTACAAAACAATTATCCACGCATATGCGCACGCATACTATCGTTACACTGGAAAGAGCTTATACGTAATCCTACACGTGAGCGGAAATGCGTGTGTGCGTGTGTACACTAGTATAGGTAACGAAAATTTCAAACGTATTTGCGTGTAGATGTGGAAAAATATTATAATAATTTAACATTATAAAATCGATAACTCGAACGAACAACGCGAACACCTTTCTTACAGTGTTGTAATAACAAGTACATAAAATTGACTAAACCGAAGAATCATATAAGTATCTGCTATTATGAAAATGTATATCCAAACGTTGATAAGTTTTAAATAACAAACTATACAAACGGTGAATTAAAACGAAGATTAGTACGCGAAGGCGGTTGTAAGAAGATTCATTCGATTATACACACCCTATAGGTGTAGTACGTAACTAATTTGTCAAAAATTAAATATGCGTCATTTGCACAAGTTACCTATATGAAATTTCCCGTCTTCTATACAATGGTATACACGTGAAGTATAACATCGCGCACAAGAGATCGTAATCTATGTGGTCCGGATAATAATAATAATTCGTTAAAATTCAAAAAATTCGAATCCTTTCCACGTTTGTATATTTGTTTTTTTTTTTTTATTTATTTATACATTCTACCGGTAGAACCATAAATAACGGTGATCGCGATAAATTTGGGGTATTAAACTAACGTCTCCAATGAGACATTACATTGCAATACAATAAATTAATTAATAAGTATGGATAATATAACGCGATAGTAATATGTGAGATAAATATTGATTAAAGAACGCCGTTTAGAAGTATTGAATTAATGTAATATAGTAAAGAAATGTAACGATCAGAAAGGTTCCTTCTCAGTCTCCTAGTTGGATTGTCTGGAAGTTCTAACGAGTGCATTCTGAAAATATTGAGTTTGTTAAATAATTTCTCGTACTGGCTAATGTAAACATTCTGGACAAATGAAATATTCAAATCATTATGCAGGGTTAGATTAGAAACGTAGTGATTATACGAAGTATCTTTGACTGCTGCTGCTGCACTCTGTTCAAATTACTTGCGCTACTTGTTATAACCTAAATTATCGCTACTCTGAGAACGGACAAGAGTTTTTTATATAGAGTAATGTTCTCGTAACATATCGAGTAATATGCACCGAGAATGTCAAAGTCCTATCGAGGCAAATTCCGAGATCACGAACATTCGCAATATTATTATCAAGCTTGTAATTACATGTACGTTTATTTATTACGGCGCCAAAAAAAAAAAAAAAAAAAAAAAAAAAAAAAAAAAAAATATAACGCGACACATTTAGTATAATTGATGGAAAGCCTATTAAGTGTACTCCACGTAGTAAGGTTATCTAAAAGTCCCTTATTCCGTGTAAATGAAAACAAATTTACCGATTTCCTTTTAACGAGCGTTAAAATGTTGTAGAATTATTTTTTTTTTTCCAAATACTAAAATCATATTTCCATTTCAAAATGTCGCTCGCATTTTATTAATAAAAACGCTAAATGAATATACACATCGTCGGTCGAAATTATTATCATTCACCGATAACAAAAGTAAATAAATAATGATCTACGACGTTAATATTATAACGAGGTTATTAATGAAAAATTAATAAAATAAAATAAAAACAAATTCTGTTAATCGCTATAACAATTTTTATTTTGATTTTTTTTTTTTTTTTTAAATTAACGTAAAGCTTTTCGACAATTACGTCATTATCTAGCGTATACAATAAAATTTTTATAGTGATTAAAATTTGTTTTTATTTTGTTTTATTAATTCATAAAATCACTACTCCCCGATACATCAACATTAATGAAGAAACACGCGTATAAGAATTTTCAGGATATACATTTTTATAATAATAATAATGACATATTATTATTATTATTTTTATTATATATTTGAGCTACTAGGGGGAATTCGGTGTACTTAAGTATAGAATGTGTTGTATTTTACGTTTACAATTTAAATAAATGATATTTCTTCTTCATTAATATACATTATAAACATATTCTCTCCTCCGTCTTGATATTTCGCAACGAACTTGTAGTAGTTAACCCTTTCAGTCACACATGAAATTTTGACAGAAAATTATACATTTTACGCAGGCTATTTATTATTCAAACATTACTTTTAACAGATAACTGTAGATAATTTTCAATATTTTTACATAAATACAATCAGACATTTCGTAGTCAACCAGAAAATATATAATTTTGTTAGTGTTAAAATTTCATTTACCATTTAGTGGACATGGTGACTGAAAGGGTTAACCACACTAACGATATCTCTTTCGATTGCGCTCCTATCACTGTAAACGACTCTCGCGAGTATTTATCAATAATCGATAAAATATATTAATAAGCGATGTTGAAAACGTGAGTATAATCAAATTATACATATTATTTTATGCACGTATACAGTGAATGAGTGAGAACAGACTAACAACAAAAAGAATCAACATTTTGATAGATTAAAAACCAGCCCGCGGTGGTTCCGGAACATCAAAAAAGATCTCGATAAAATGAACATAGATAATTCAATAATTGATAACAGAATAGAATTCTGAAATAAAATTTAAAAATTTCATTAAAAGAACCAAAAAGCATGGAAGCGGGTAAAAATGAACAGACGACGGGAAGAAAAAGCAGAGTGTGAAGAAATACTGGGAAGAAAAGAGAAGCAACAGCTTGTTGTTTTCACTTGGTCCATAGATGGCCAAATTCGAAGAGAAGAAGTATATATATATATATATATATATATATATATATATATATTTTTTTATTATATATTTAACATATACATTACAATTGAAACAAAAAACTGTAGTAGCACGATTATCTATAAATGTACTTAATTTTAAATATTTCCAAGATAAAAACCGGAAATTGGTTTAATAAAATAATTTCATTTTCACCTGGTCCATAGATGGCCAAATTCGAAGAGAATAAGAACATACATATATATATATATATATATGTGTGTGTGTGTAAAACCATTATTCGAAAATTAAATTAGAAAAAAAGAAAATCAATTACGATACATTACGAATTGTAAATAGATTGTTTTTAAACTGTTAAATTTGTATACTACAGAATAACATATTGTAACTGTAGCACAATTAACGAGTACCCAAATAAAACAGAAAAACACGATTAGGCGAAACCAATAAATTTTATGGGATTTTAATAGACGTCGGAATAGTAGGTAATTCCAAAACAGCCGAATCTCATAATTCGCTCGGATCGTGTATTGGCGGGTCAGCGTAAATTGTCGGTTTTATGAAGATACCTTCGGCAGCTTTCCATTCAGTTGCACACGTTTCAATATCATAACCACCTGCTATTTCATATTGATCGGAAATCGGGCGACCGTATTTGTTATCGGTTGCGCACAAAAATCTATTTAAAAAAAAAAAAAATTAATCAAGATTGGGACTATTTCATCGATTAGGAAGAAAAAATATATATTACTCTATCGATAGTGTTTATAAACGTAATTTTAATAATTATATAAACAATTTTTTTTTTTAATCGATTTTCAACGGTTACACCGCCGCAAGTCAGAATAAAAGGAAAAAATATAATTCGCTTCGGTATATACAGTTTTCGGGTAAACCGTGGTTTTTCTATTATACCAGAACGTTTCGAGGGATTATATATCGACTTTATTTCAACTACGTACCGGGCATAATCTCTCTCCTCCTCACTACTTGCTAAATTAGTTATAATTTCTGATGGAACATGTGACACGTTGTTGACGACTGTATTGAGCATCAAATTTGGGTTTATCCGAAATTTCTAAAGCAAAGAGATGAGCTATTCTCTAATAAGTGGCGATACTCATTGTCTTCTGTTACAATCATACAATAACTAGAATGTTTAAACTGGTTAAAAAAAAAAACAAAAAAAAAAACCTATATTCGACTTTTAATCATTACCGAATATAGTCATATTTAATTTCGAACGCGTTAGTGGGAAACAAAACTTCGCTCGATAAATAATTAAAATTGCGCTGCGTTTATTCGGAACAATATAATTAACGATTGAAAGAACAAAATATTATCGATATTGTTTTATTTTCCTTCGTCACATCAAATATTAACGAAAAATATTTCTCTAATACTTACACTCCAGTATCGTCATGTTTAAAATATACGCCGCTATCTCGTCGCCAAGTACTGCCCGAACATAAAACCTTCCAATTATCTCCACTGTCACCAATCCCTGAAAATATTAATAATTTAATTGTATTACGTTGAATTTTATCCGACGCACAATAACACACACACATATACATATATAAAGTATGGTCGTCAACAACTTTAATCGAATAAATATGGAGAAATCAAATCAATATTGATCGCCTTTCACGTGAACGAAGTCAAATTAATCAAAATTCTCGCTATTTTATACTGTATGGAATGTACTTGATTATTTTATAATAATCTATCCTAATTTCGTATTAATATTTTTAAAATAACGTAAATAATAATAAAACAATAATAAAAAAAATCGTTGAATTATTTATCGATACTTTTTAACGATAACGTCATTAAAAAGTAAACATGCGAGTTATATTTCTTAGATGTTTAGCCACTTGTCGAAATACTTCGCATTATGTGAAAATAAATAGACCATAAAACAAAAAATAATGCGTCATAATATTATCACTTAAATCGCAAAAAACCAGTACAACAAGAGATAAATCTTAGATGAAACTCTTACACGGCTTAATCATATCGAAGCGAAAATAGCGGAGCTAAATCATAAAACAAGGCACAGCTTCATCGATTGCTCGGACCACATTCGCAACTAAAAGTTGCTAACAAAATATTACTTTATCAATTAGATGTATGCAGCTGAACTTTGGCGATATGCGTCCATAAGTAATATGAATAAGATTCAGCGCTTCCAAAATAAATTACATCGTTCGTTAATAGGGACACCATGGCGTATATCTAACCAGACACTAGATAAGGATCTCGGAATCAAATATGTATGACTGAAGAAATACAACAATCAGTCAGGAAATATATGTCGAGACTAGTACATGACAATTCCCTCGCAGCGAACTTACTGGAACAATCGGTGAATCCCAGGAGATTAAAACGAAAAAAATTGCTGATTTGGTCTAGTCAACGAGTTAGCAGATATCGGATCGTGGTGATGAGTGTGTCCGAAATTTCATGTTTATACGAAAGAGAGCTGTGTGCTTAAATTAATGTACGTAAGTGAGAGTGTAACTGAAATATACGGAAAAATCAAATGTAAATGGAGAAAAAAGAAGTAGATGTGTGTGGAAGATCTCTGTGCATGTGTGATTTAAATATAAGATGGTAAAGGGATGAGTAACATAAAGTACGGGTGTAATGAGTTTGTGACTGAATAATAATTTTAATAATAACAATAAGCAGAAAATATAATATTCATAAAATAAAATACAATAAAGATTAAATTTTACAAAATTGAAGCAAATATATATTTATCAAAATATGGACTATATAATAGAAAGAAAGAAAAATGTATTTTATCAAATTACAACGTGTACACACAAATATTTACATAGTAGAGTTCCGGCATGAGCCTTAGACCGCAGTATTAAAATTAAAAATAACAACACTATAGTTTAACGTAAATATGACTATATAATAGATTATAATTGGACTAATCATAAAACATCACGAATAAGATGGTCCTGCAGAGAATAGGCGAAAAATGTAGTATATTGTCTGCAATACGGATACGATTTTGCGCTGTTTTTGGTAATATTACCAGACGAAATGCTTCGCAATTAGGAAAGCTAATATTCCACCTGGTAAAAGACAAACCGGAAGGCTACATCGAAGATGGTTAGATCAAATATTAGATTTAACGTGACCAAAAATAACAACATTAACAGCATGCAGCAGGTTGGCAATGGACAGGCGCCAATGGGGAAAACAATTCACGAGTTAATTGGATTACCATGATCACGACGTCCTATGGGATATAACGACTATTCATCATCAATAGATTATAAAATATGTTAAATATAGAAAACCATATACATTTATATATATATATATATATATATATATATATATATATATATATATATATATATATATATATACACAAAAGTGTTCGTACAATCATTAAACTAATGAAGTAAAAGCTATTTGTTTTATTATGTTTTTCTTTATTTACATTATCATTATCTGTTAAAATTGTTTTTGCTCTAAGACTTCTTAAACTGGCTAATTTATGCAATTTGGGCGTAATCAATCTTTATGTATTAATGTCTCTGTTTGTGTAGGTTTTCTATATATATATATATATCCATATCAAATTTTTGGTTAATAATGTTAATCTTTAAATCCAGAAAAGTGATTGTTTATTTCTAATGTAAATTGAATGTTTTTATTGCAATTATTTCGATTATATACAAAATTGTTCGAAATATTATCGTTATAATTATTATTCCGTATTATTAAGATATCATCGACATATCTTTTCCATAATTTAACATTATTTTTAAATATATTATTATTTTCAACATTATTCTCTAATTTGTTCGCATAAATAATAGCTAGAATAGATGATAACGGAGATCCCGTAATTAAACCATCATTTTGTTTAGTTTATAATACTTACTTTGAGACTGAAAATAAATCTGATCAATACTGTCTCTCATATTTTTACGTAATAATCTTTATATATATATATGATTATTTAAATTATCATTCTTGCGACATATTCTATTAATTTTGTCCGCGGGAATGTTGTTTAACAAATCTAACAATATTAGTGTATCATTATTATTAAATTTCATTTTTCTTTTCAAATAATTTATTAATTCTATATATTACTTCTTATACTAAATTTATAATCCAAATTAATATTTTTCTTTTAAAAATTTTTTTATATTTCTTGAAATATTATAAGTTGGTGTATTGATGCAGTTTACTAATGGTCTAATGGGTTTATTTTCTTTATGTAATTTTATTAAGCCTGTTAAAATTGGTGATTTCATTTCAATTAGATTTTTTATGAATATATGTATGTTTTTATTATTATTATTATTATTATTAATATTAGATTCTATCTGGTCGACAGATTTCTTTGTTGACAATTTCATTAAACCTAAATGTTGCGATTTTTTATTTACTTTAAATCACTATTATTTATGAAATTATACATTTTTTATAAATAATCATATTTATTTATGATTGTAACTGTATTACCCTTATCAACTTTACAACATATTATTAGATTGTTCATTTTTAGGTGTTTTTTTTAATGTATCTGGTTTTTTTTTGTTCTTATTATTCATTTCATTTTTAACATTTGTTTCTTTTAACTTTATTAATAGTGATTTTAACTCTTTTTTTTCTTTGTTTTATTTTATGGATAGCCTTTATTTTAATATAGTAATTAATGAACATGTGGATTTGAGTTAAAATACTACGCATTAGCCGTACGAAAGAAAAAAAAAGAGAGAAATTCCAAAGAGCTCGAACAAATATTTTTTTTTTTTAATAAACTTTTAAGATCTAGAACTGACGGGACTCTCATCATCAACTAGATTTGGTGAACGAAATTTAATTTAATAGGAGTCGACCCAACAGCCGAACACCTGGGTGGTCCTATTAATTATCTACACCGACTCTACTTGAAATCGGTGATGCGTTTTCTTCGCAATCTTCTGGTTTCTTCTTGTTCTAGCAGCATCATTGCTAACGGATTCCCATGGAAGTCCAGTTTCGACAGATACCTTCGGACAGCACAGCGGACTTCATCTTCTACATATCCTATCCGGAGGTCCCTGTGCAACGTGTCGTTCGACACGTACCATGGAGCACCAGCTATCATACGCAAAATTTTATTTTGGCCTGCTGGATTTTTTGTTTGTTGCTTTTGGAAGCACATCCCCATAGCTCGCAGCCATAAAGCCATAACGGTTTTAATATAAGCTTGTACAGCAATAGTTTGCTAATTGATAGTTGAGACATAGGTCCCAGTGTAACCAGTATAACTGTTTCATTCTGATATTTAGTTCAGTTTTCTTAGCGGTAATGTGTGGCAACCATGTTAGTGTTTGATCTAGATGAATTCCTAAATATTTCACACAAGGATTTTGTGGTCGTATCTTTCCGCTTATTTTAATCTGATATTTTCCACGATCAACTTTTTTTTATTTGTGAATATGATATGGCTACATTTTAGCTCATTTATCACTATTTTCCACTTGCAAAACCAATCAACCGTCAGATCAACTGGAGCTGTCGATTAGTCGTATCAGGACAGTGATGAGTAGCTAGTATTGCTGTGTCATCGGCAAAAGTTGCAATAAACGAGTTTTCCGGAGTGGTCCCAGTATACTACCCTGGGCTACTCCTGTCGTAATTTTGTATATAGATGATTGACTATTATTGATAATCACTTGAAAATGTCTCTCTTCCAAGTAGGACTTCAAAATGTTGTAGTATATCAATAGAAAGATCTGTTTACATTTTATAGCAGTCCCGAGTGCCAAACTCTGTCAAACGCCTGCTTGACGTCGAGAAAGACAGCAGCACAAATCTTCTTATCTTCAAGGGATCCTTCAATTTGCTTCACAACTCGATGAACCTGTTGCACAATAGAATGTCCAACACGAAATCCAAACTGATGGTGTGGGATGATTTTATTTTTATCAATAATTTTCTGCAGCCTTTTATGAATGAGTTTTTCAAAAACCCTTGAAAGTGTTGGTAAGAGTGAAATCGGTCGGTACGATGTTACTTCTTCAGGTGGTTTTCCAGGTTTTAAGATCATAAGAATATTAGCAAATTTCCAAAGCACAGGAACATATTGGTGCCGTAAAATTGCATTATATATATATAAGTCAAAAAGACTAGTGCTTTTCTTGGAAGCTGCTTTAGTATTATTCCAGTAATTTGGTCATATCCTGGAGCTTTTCTGTTGTCAAGCTTCTTAATTATAGCTCTGATTTCTACAGGAGAGATATGTTTGATATTTTCATGCGCTGTTAGTGGACATTGATTTAAATATTCATGTACCGAATCTTCAGTGACTTTACTTTATTTGGTTTAAACATATCGTGTAAATAGGTCGCAAATATTTCTGTTTTCATGTTGTCATCTGTAGTCCAGTTTCCATTCTGCATTTTTAGAGGGTTATTTCTCGGTTTTGGCTGTTTCATAAATTTTGTAGCTTTCCACAAAGAGTAGTTGCTTTCTTTCGTATTTGATAGGTTGTGAACATAATCAGCGAATGAGTCGTTTTTAAATTTTCTGATTAACAATTTCAACTTTTTCGTTTGATTATTTAACAGTCTTTTGTCATCAGGCTGTCTCGTACACATCCAACGTCTACGTAATTTTCTTTTAATAGCAACATGTTTGCCTACATAATCGGGATATATTATGTCTTGTCTAGATCTGTTTTCCAGCAATGCTTGAGAACGCTGCGTTTACTATCTGATTAGTGAATAAATTTGCAGCATCATCGATGCTAGATTTCGTTTTTAATGAGATAGATAAATTTATGGTATCATCTAGTATCTGTCGGAATTTATTCCAGTTGGTAGCTCTATTGGTTAAGGTGGGTCTTTTTCCTTTAGCCACACCTGTTCGCTGATTGTTACAATCGAGTGATCCGAAGACAAAGAATATTTATCATTTACAATTTTAAGGTATGACTGAGAGATACCTTTTGTTATAAAAAAATCCAATAGATCAGGAATTTTGTTTTTATCAGTCGGCCAATATGTGGGTAATCCTCCTGATATGGTGTCGCAGTGTTCCGTATCTATGGCAATTTTTAAATTTTTTTCCTCTAGGAGTGTTTAATCTAGAAGCCCAATTTTTTGCATTGAAGTCTCCTCAAATTATAAACCGATTTCCCATTCCTTTTATAAAGTCTAAAAAGTGCTTAGCCTGTATTTTATGCTTTGGTGGACAATAAACTGAAGTCACATTTAATACGTTATTTGATTGTCTTATTGTGACACAACTGGTTTGAAGGTATTCTTTATTAAAGTTTGGAAAAACATCGTGAGGAATTTTTTCTTTAATAATGATTGCTGTTCCTGCATGTGCTTTATTATTGGGATGCAGTGTCCAGTATGTTTTATAATGTCGAAAATTAATATAGCTTTTGTCAGTAAAATGAGCTTCCGATATTAGCATTATGTCAATATCATTTGTGTGTAAGTAATGCTCTACTTCCAGTTGATGTTGCAATAGACCATTGGCATTCCATAGGTCTATTTTATAGCATGTGGATTGATTTTGCTTTATAGTATTTTTCATTTTCTATTTAACATCGTTGACATGGTATTAGTTAATGTATTGTTGAACATGTTTGTTTGTTGCTGCATAATATCTTTAAATAATGCTCTTATTTCATCAAGGAAGACGTTTAAAGTTTGCTTTAAATCACTAAAATTTGAAGCATTTACCGAGTTGTCAGGAATATTTTCACGAGTTACTTGAGCATAGGATTTATGCTTATGTACTTGAGTTTGATTTAACTCTTGCAATCTATTTGACAATGCAGTATGGTTTGAATCGATTGTTGAGCATTGTTTTACAGATCGTTTGGCTGTTGGAATCTTCTGTGGATTTGCTGGGAGCCAGTTAGATGATTGGCTCTTTGTATTATCTTTCATTACGGAAATTTGTCCTTCATGTCTCAGTGTTTGAATTTTTTTATACACTTCACATCCTTTGTAACTCGCAGGATGGTTTCCTTGACAATTAGCACATTTCGCTGTCTGATTAGGCTGTTTATTGCAGGTATGTCTAGGATGACCTTCACCACACTTTACACAGACAAATGCCGCAGTAGCTTCTAGTGTGGCCAAATTTTTGACACCGAAAACACTGAGGAATACCCCTTTTTTTTTTATGCGGAGGTTCAATTTTCACCTTCATATTGAGAAGTGCCTGAATGTTATATATATATATCAGTATTATTTTTTTGAGGCTCTAGTTCCACAAAGAATATTGGCAAGGGCTGCTTACTTAATTTATGTTTTACGTTTATTATATTTCTCACTTGATGCCCGTAATTTTCCAGAGCGGCGGCGATTTCTTTTGTGCCAACGGAGTAATGGATATGCCTAATTACAGCTCTAAAGCTTCGTTCTGATTTTAGTTGATATGTGTGATGTTCAATCGCTTCGTCTCTGAAATATTTAATTAACTGTCGATAGTGTTCAATTTTACTTGTTTTAATTTCCACCCTTCTATAAGATAATACTTTACAGGATATATGCGTAGCCGGAATGACATGCGTAATGTCAGCCAACATTTTTGAATAATCATTTACTTCATACACTGTTATTGGAGGTGGCCTCAATTCTACAGTTTTATCTTCGTTATATTGGTGGCTTTCGTCGTCATCATCATTGATATTAACGTCATCAACTGATAGAGCCGCATATCTATTATTATATCGTTTTATAACTTTCCTTTCTACCATATCGGAAGAAATACTTCTTGCGAAATCCCTCTGTCTTTTTCTATTAGTGGCTTGTTGCCAGCTATGATCTGCATGTGTGTTTGATTGATAATTACTTTCCTACATTTGTTCCATGGGATACAAATTGGAAGGGATTGGAGCGTAAACATGAGTAAAGCAGCTTGTACTTGCCATCTCTTTTGAATCTTGTGCATATTTAATAAGTTGTTCATTATGCGATGTACAATTTTCGTTATCGTTATTAATATTATCGTTAGTATTGTTAGTGTGTCGTGTTGGTATATTATTATCAATAGTGGTGTTAGTAAGTAATGGTAGAATATCACCTGATTTAGATGGTTGCGATGTTGCATCTTCATAAGAGCTGTTGAAATTATTATTTTTGACAGAAGTTGATTTGCGGCTAGATTTCAGCGAGCGAGAAACCGACATTTTTATTTATTCGATTGTTATATAAATAGTAATAATAGCAATATCAGCTTGCCTGCCGGGCAAGCCGATAGCGAGTTTTATTTATTACCTCCGAAATGCGTTAAATAAGAACGCCGAAGCGAAATAATTATTATCTTATCAGCGCGACGATATCGGTATTAGCACAATATCGGTATTAGAACAAGGATAACAAGAAACGCACGACTAACATCGAAAAAAATATATATATATATGAACGACAAAAACACTTTTGGATTGTTCTAGTTTATAATGACGATTCAACTTAATACTAAAATATAAAGCTGGGAGAAAAACATTCATAAAATTAGTTTTAGGAAACGAGCCGATTCAGATTTTTTTATTTCGTTAGAAATTAATATATATATATATATATATATATATATATATGATAATGTTCAGACAAAAGTACCAAAAATAGAAGTAAATACTTGCAGACTGCAATTAACGAAATATCATCGTGGTGCAAATCATGGAAGATAAAAATCAACGAGGATAAGTCATCCCAAGTAATTTTTGCTAACCGCAGAATTATTTCGACCGAGAATATACTCATGAATCCTACTCAGATCTCTCAGAATGGAGATGTAAAATATATGGGTAATACACCTTGAAATTAACGCTCAACTTGGAGAAAGCATATAATAAATAACAAAGTGAAACCAATTAAATGTTAAAGCAACTATATATTGGCTGTTAGATAGCAGGTCAACAGTATCTCTTGAAACCAAGTCCGTACTATATAAACAAGTGTTAAAACCAGTTTGGCAATATTGCTGTCAATTATGGGGCTGTGCCAGAAAAAGCGATATTTCAATAATACAAAAAATACAAAATAAGATATACGGCATAATTACAAATACTCTTAGTATATAACCAACATCGCAATTCGTGAAGATCGTATAATACAATTTGTAAACGGAGAAATAACTGCCGTTGTTTCGCAGAAATATGCCGCCAAATTGGAAAACCCCGTCCAAATAATACGGCGAAGAAGTCACTAAATGGCCAAAACGAAGGCCTTAGGCTTAAGAGAAGGCGTTTTCAAGACCTTATATAAATATATGTGTGTGTGTGTGTGTGTCAATTATGGGCGTTGGTTCGTGTTTACATGTTGATACGAATGTAATGTATATATGTATTTTGATTGTGTGATTGTATATACGTTAATAATTAGGCTCCTTTCACACGAATAGGTAGCTTATTCATATTTTAACTTAAATTAAATTGATTATCAAATAATTTAGAAAACTAGGTGTAAAATAGCAGTATTTAAAAAAAAAAATGGAAAAAAATATAATCAACAAAAATAATAGTCGCATAAATCGTATTTTTTTTTAAACAAAAAGACGTTCAAAGGATTTCTTTATGAAAAATAATCCATTAAAGAACACGAATAAAAATGTTCAAATCATATACTAAGTTTACAAATGATGATTGTACCATTTTCCCCGTAACAAGATACTTCTTGAAACCCTGATAACGGTGACTTGAAGTAATGAGTGTGCAAATTTCGATTAGTCGATCCGTGCTCTAAATTTATAATCGACCCGCATTTGATCGGCTCCCTATAGTAATAAAAGTACTAACATTAATAATCTCATTTTCATATATATATATATATATATATATATATATATATATAATTATAATCATATAAGGGCCTACTCAGCAATATTAGTAACCTGGTCAGATTAAGAAAATATGACACGAGCAAACCCCCAAGACATTGAGAAAGCTTTTGATAGAAGCTAGCAAGATGGAATTTTAATAAATTAATGATTTCCCGCAGTATCTAGTCTCCATGATGAAATCATATTTATCAAATAGAAAATTTTTGCGTTAAAATTAAAACTCATAAATCTAAAACGACTTATGCTACAGCAAGAGTACCAAGCATTCTTAGACCATTTCTGTTCATTATATATATATATATATATATATATATATATATATATATATATCTAAACGACATTCCCACTATAGATAATGTCCACTAGCACACTTATATGCAGATGATACCGCTTTACTAACATCATCATATCGTATAGATACACTAAAATACGTTGAACTTTTATTTGGTAATATTAATTAAAGTTTATGCTGTGCTATTTCAACGTTGTCTACATCGGTTTTTTTTATACTTACGATTGTTACTTTTAGGTACCTTTATTCATTGTTTCTTTTCAGCATTTCATATATATGATGTCAATGTTGTAGCTTTATAAATTTCTAACTTTTAAAATTTTCCACATCACTTTAATAATAATAATAAACGATTTTAGATTTAGATGAATAAATCGAACAAAAAATAAAACTTGATTTTGATTTGAACAATTAACTTACCCACGAGTACATAAGGTACCATTCTCGCCTCTAATAATCCAGTGTGAATTAACATCCTCACCAATAGTAGTACCCGTAACTGACTGTTGACCACTACCAGATCCGTATTTTATATCGTGAGAATGTAATCGTACTTCAAACTTTACATTCAATAACTTTATCATTGAACCACAAGATACAAACTGTGCTGTGTTGGCTAAAATTAAGAAAATGTTACTTCAATAAAGCAAAAAAACATCTAGGATTATTTACAACATTCAGGGACAAAAATTTGTTGTCAATTTAGTGCGTTTTTTTTTTTTTTAATTAAATATTGCGTTAGATGAATTTAAACTAAACAAATTTTTATTGATATTTCTAGTTAATAGATTTTAGTTTATAACTTTTCAAATCGAAAACATAAAACACACTACGAGGAAAGAATAAAATACATATAAAATACATATAAAATAGCAATTAATTCTAAATGAAAATAAATGATTTTCGTTTAATAATAAAACCATGGGCAAAATAATTAAAAGATAAAATGTTTGAAAATTCTCATATAATTATTTAACTACGTCGTGTAGCAAGTCATAATTATAATCTTAATCATTTATAAAATACATATGTTGTGAACATTTAAATGTAATTAGCTTTGAAAAGCTATATATAGTACTTTAGCTATCAAACTGCATTTACAACAGTAGTACAATACTCACCGCTAGATAAATTTAGACAACACATGAAAAACAGAATAAATCCAACCATATTCAATAACATCACTGTTCAAAAATGATTAACAAACGTAAAATTCAAATTCTGCAATTGTATGCTTACGAAATGCCTAATTTACACAAAGGTATTTATAAAATATAAGTCATGTAGTAAATACAAAACAGTATCTAGTTAAAACAAATGTAAACAAATTTTATGCAAAACTATGATTATGATCTTACTTTAAAAAATTTAAAATAAATTTTATATCGTCAACGAAAAGTTTGTGACATTAGAAAAAGGCATAAATTTATAAAGCGTAAAAACACAATTTATGTTACAATAACAAAATTAGTTATTTAAATTAAATTAATGTTATGTAAAGTGAATTTTTTTTACTCAAAATTAAACACCCTACCACTTCCAACTGGATACACTACAATACTTCAAAACACAAGCTAACGTGTACTACTATTATATTAATAAATTAAACAATAATTTTCACGCTTACAAGTGTAAAAATAACCGGTAAATTTGACCAATAAAAAATAAACAAATAATTTCACGGAAGAAACAATAAATGACGTGAGTTTTATTCATTGATCAAATCAGAAACGCAGGAACAATTTTACCTCGATACAGTGCGTCAGACGCAGTACACTATAATGATTGTGACAGCGTTGTTACGTTATTGTTAACGCAATTGTGTAACGGTAGGAATGAGCGATTGTGAGCAATGGTAAACGATGTTTATCGTTGTTAACAGTAAAAACATGGATCAGGAATATTTTTTTTTATGGCGAAAATTATACTGTCTGTAAGAAACATTTCGGTTGAAAACAATTTATGCAAAATATGATGAAACAATTCCATGATAAAAATATATTTAAAAACTTCAAGAAATAATTACACTTTCTAAGCACATAATCTATTGTTGAATCGTTAGATTTTCGTGTATGAAATTGGAACGTAAATGCATGCCAGATCGGTTAAACCAAAATGAAATCTATCTTCATTTCTTTGTAGGAAACTGCATATTCTTAAGTATTTATTTATAACGAATTGATTACGTACATTCAATAAATGAATGAAATATTTATTGCTGCATATTTTTATAGTGACCAACATTTATTTTTTCCGTTTATATTTTTTCAAATGAGAACCTAATGTTTATTATATGTATGTAACAGGATGGTATTTTTCTCCATAGTATTCATTTTGCAAATTTGAATACAAGTCGTTTCAGTTACACCATAATTCACGTTTTATATTATTTATAAGGCTACAGTAACGGTGTTGAAAAGTTTATATTAGGGAAATTTTGAAAAAAATAGTAATAGTGAAGCAGGGTATTACTCTTGCTCAAAGATTATAAAAACTTTTGGGAATAGAACAAAATTTAAAACTACGCATGGAAAGGATGCGCAATTATTTATTGATTTTTTATTTATGTTTATTTTACAACGATTTTATTGGGACTATAAAACTAATTACACTAACCATAACTAATTATACGACGATTTCACTGGTAATTAAATTATTTTATAAAAAATAATAAAATTAAATATTAATAAGATCCAGCTGATGTTTTTCTTTCAGCCGACGGATGTCATTAGAATAGTCTAATAGTAAAACTGCTTCAACGTTCGGATGGAGGTGAAGACGATTAATGTAGTTGTTTGCCTTCTGGTGAATGATAACAGGAACTGGATCGATTTTAAGACCGGTGCAAAATTGGACGTTCGAGACTAACCAAGGTACTCTTGAAATCATACGCCTAAACTTGTTTTGAAATTTTTCAAGAATTTCAAGATTGGATTTGGCTGCGGTTCCTCAGACCTCTGCGCTATAGCTCCATGCTGATCGGAAAATTGACGTATAGATGAGCTTCTTGCTTTCGAGACTGAGCTCAGAATAAGGCTGAAGATGCCATCGAAAGTTGAAGAGCAGAAAGTCCAACATTTTGCGTTTTCTTCTAATATGCTCATGCCAATTGAGCTTACAGTTAGGATGCAGACCTAAGTAGAGTTAGAAACTTGGATCGGTTTACCATCTAAATAAGTTGAAATGTATCCATGGTGTCGGAGAGAAAAGTCTACTCGTACTGACTTGCTGTCATTTAGTTTATTTTTTCAGGTATGAACCTAAGTTGAAATATTGTCTACAGCTGTTTTAAGGATAAATAACTGCGACTATGTGAAATTATTGCAGTGTCGTCGGCAAAAAGACTTGTTGTACCAGGTGTTTGAGGAATATGCATGGTATAAAGTAGGAAGAGGATAGAACCAAGTACAGAGCCTTGTGAAACACCAGCACGAATGCTAATGTGTGAATTAAGCCAAGATGCCAAACTGTATCAAAAACAGCACTGACAATTAGAAAAAGTAGCAAATTCTTTGTTCTCAAGTGCTTCAGTTGCAGTATGTATAACACGGTGAATTTACTAAACAGTTGCTTGCTTTTCACGAAATCCAAACTGAACATCTGGTATAAAATGTTTGTTTACAATAACTATCTGAAGTCGCTGTGAAATAATGTTTTCAACGATTTTCGCAATGATAGATAGTAGGAAAATGGGCCGGTAAGATCCAGGATCCTCGGCTGGCTTCCCCTCCAAGTGCGAGGTACATACCGTAAACGAATATAGAAATTTATCATCGTCGACGATAGACAATCCCTTTTTTGACAATTCTTTGAACACAACAGAAGAAAGCCTATCCATGACCCGGTGATTTGTTAGACTTTAGGCTATCAATAACCTTGGCTACTTCGAGGGGAGAAGTTGGTTTAATTCTGCTATTAGATGTAATAGGACAGGAAGGTGCTATTGAGGATGATTTGTATATATATATATATATATGTTTGTATGTGCATGTTTTTCGTATCTCTGACGGTACTTGGTTATGAATTAGTGATTTTTGTGTTTAACATAACTTTTTTTTAATTCATATCTTTCGGTCAGCAATCGTTTTTTGTATATTTTTTCTTTTAAATTATATGCCTGTTGTTCGCGCATAATTGTGCATTTACAAACAGTTGTAATTACAGACATAGTAAATATAATAATTGTAATATTATATAAACAATAATAAGTTTTATTTGATTTGAATTACTTTTAAATAGTTAAATTTTTATTTAACTTTTCGGATACATTAATAATTGTATATATATGTGTATATATATATATATATATATATATATAAATTGGATATGAAAACACTTTAATAACTATAGAAAATTAACTATATTAAATTATGACACAATGCCTTATTAGTACTTTACAAATTTTAGGTTGCAGGTTATTAAATGTTGCGCTAAGAAAAATAGACCTGCTTGAAAATTTAGGGCACAGCGCAGCGCACACCCCTATTACGCATTTCTAACCTTATGATTAGTAACGTGTTTAAATATTATTTATATTTAATATTAACAGTAAAACTATTTCATTACGCTTATTTTTTTACTACAAAAGTTCATTGACAGTTTTTAAGCATGCCATTTTATGTCTCTAGTTCCACTCAATTACTTTAAAAAATGTTTTGCAATGATTGAATTTTTCATATATTTATTTTGTTCATAATGTATTTTAACTTGTAATAGTTGTAATGCGAACTATACTCTAAATACTATTTGTTAACGTCATTGGCCTTTAGTCAAACAGAAAAAAGAACAAAATCAATGAACTATAAATTCATTAAGGTGTGGTGAGTATCTGAAATTTGCATTTGAGGAAGTTTGTCTTCATTAAAACGTTAATAATTTGCTTGTTTATTCTTTTAAACATAAAATGTAATGTAATTTTTGTGTTATTAGCTGGACATAAATAAGAAAAATGATTCCGGAAGGCACAACCGCTGTTTATTGGTTTTCATTCTCGTGCATTTTAACAGTTTTCGGGTTTGCAGTTATGAATAGTGTTCTTACAACATATTCACTGTATCATAATGCTGCTGTAGCATTAAGTGCTTCCGATTTCGTGACGATTTCGTTAATACTTATTCTCCTCCGGGATTTTAGACAAAAAGTAAGTCGATTTATAGTTATAATTTTGCTTTCTATACTACGTTGTTAAAACATATATTAATAAGTTCATATTGCTGATATAATGATGTTAACACTTTCTAATATTGCAAAGTATTTCAGTAATCCCTAGTACTAATTTCACTTCAGTGCGTTATACTTGATTATAATTAAATAATTGTGTGTTACTATTACGGTGATTATAATTTAGGTCGTTCATTGTCACTGGTAAAGTTTAGTAGATATACCTCTAAAGTATTTAATATCAAAAAAGAAAAACCCCAAATTGAAACACATTTTCTTGTCATAGTTGTATATTTTGAAAGGGAATTATTAAATATAAATAAATTTTGTGTTTATTTCTAGAATATTAAAACATCCCAGAATTGATCGGTACTCGAATAAATCAGTGTCTTCCCTTAAGCAAGAAAAAAATGTCGAGAATTTTTTTTAACAGTCACTCTTGCGGGTCCGTTCAGCTAGATATATGTTATAAATTGTTTTGATAATTAACGCTTTTCTATATTTAATATTTACAACATAATTTTACAATTGCTTTATTACCTATTAATATTTTTCAACATAAGGTTAATTGAGATTTCAGAGCATTTTGCCAATTTCCTTTATCTACTATTTTAATTTTTTAAAAACGATGTATTTGCCACGTTTGGATGTACAAAGTTTTGGAAACGTAATTATAAAATTCCACAATGCTTTTATCTGTTTTGCAAATTTTACAACAAAAATGACCATATGGAAATTATCTGTTTTAAAAAGAAAAATATGTCAGACTAGTTGAAAATGCTGCAATTTTTCAATTTGTAATACTAAAGGTGATATATCAACCTTCGTAATAACAGTTGTGATTAATCAAAAACCTGTGCAAATGGAAGTAGATACAGGCAGTGCTGTTATAGTAATCAAAACCACGAACGCGGTATTTAAAAATTATAACTAAATAATAATCGAACCTATGGGTGAAGTGTGCGTACGTGTAAAGTACAGTGATTTGAAAGGCAAATGAGAACCGTATGGCGGTAAAAGAAAATTATTTGTTGATTTTAGAAAAAATTTTTATTAACGTGGTATTAATAAAATAGACCGTGCTGTTTCATAGCGAAATGTTTTTGTGGAGAAATGTGATAATATTTTTAATAATGATATCGACACTTCAGTGGAGAAATACAATAATATTTTTAATCATGATATCAACACTGTACGTAATTATACATGTAATTTAGCATTAAAACCGGATTTTAAACTAATATTTCCGCGAGCACGTACAGTTCCATTTTTGTTAATAAGTCATGCTAAAAAAAGAGCCGGCGAAACTAGAAAATGAAGTCATTTTAAAACGGATTTTCACAATGGGCTACTTTTGTAGTCGCGATATTCAAATCAAATGGGTAAATTCGGTTATGCGCGGATTACAGCTCAACTATAAACAAATATTTAGATGTAGCTCAACATCGTTGCTTTATTTTGAAGACGGCTTAAAATTATCAGGCAGAAAATTATTCTTTACGTTAGATATTTTAAGTGCATTTCATCAAATTTCAGTAAGTGAAAATCAAAGTTATTAACAATAAATATACATAAAGGCTTATACCGCTGCACTATACTAATATATGAGGTTGGTGTTATTCCTGGTACATGACAAAAATATATTGAAAGTATTTTGGTGTAAGTAGCGGGGGTTTGTGTAGTTCATGATAATATAATTATTACAGGACCAAATAATCACGAACACCTAAAATGCATATGGCTGTCAACCATTGTGAACATGTAATCCTACCAAAAAACTTCGGATAAGTCAAATTTCAATTCCTAGTGTCCACAAATTCTACACGTGGTTTTATTGTTTCCATTATTACTTCAGCAATTATTCCTGATGCTGCTCGTCCTAATGATCCTGATTCAGTTGTGAATTTGGAGCGACTGGAGTTGCAAAGGCAAAAGAAGCTTTAAGAAAATCTAGCCGCAGTTAAAAACCCAGATAGATTAATCGTATAACTTCGTGGAAAGGAAATATGCTATTGATTAGTGTATAAGCAGCTTGAGGAGTCGAATTTGTTTCAGGTTGATCGTTAGTGATAAAAGTATAATATTTATATAGTTGATGTTCGAATGGATATAATATACGGAATTTTTTTTTTTTACTCGTTATATTTCGATCGTTTACTATTAATAATAAATATTATAGCACTTGGCAGATGTAGTGAATTATGCTGAGTAATGATATTAAAACATAGTTTCAATTGTACGCTAAATAAAGTAACATATGTTTTTCGTCGATTAATAAAAGCTGCCAAGTTTTAAAAGTTTAAAATGAAGTTTATTTGACGATTGCGGTTATCTTTAATTTTTAATAATATTCGTAAAGTGTAAATAATAAAAATTAACCTTTTCAGATCGACTTTTTGGTAACATTTTCTTTAGCTTTTTGAAACCAGTTTTTACATTTTATGAATTTTATATACAACACATAACCTCCCAGACGCTTGAGATTATATGTCCCACCAGATGATTAATGGGATAAAAATGTCCCACCGGATAATTGATAGGATAACATTGTCCACCCGGTTTAGATTCTTCCAAATATACTATTATTTGTCATAATAATAACAACAAAACTGCTTGGCATATTTATTTTATTTTTAGTAATTTACGAAAGATGTAATGAATTACAAAAATATATGTAAAACACATCAAAATAAAACTGTTGTATAAAAATTAATATTTATGTATAATATTTAGCAAAACAATTTTTACACAAAGACGTATTACACGAAGTGCATATTATTTTGCACTGAGTTTCTATCTTATTTTTACTGCATCAGGTCTACTGGTAAATGATCACCTACATTTGTCAGCAGTCCAGATGAATTTCATAATCTTCCGATTGTTCATTTCCTAGATACATTGGCGCCAACGACCTCAGCGTCTTGTTTTAGTAGCGTTGAATTCTACTAATATTACTTTTGGACGCACATCCCCATAGTTCGGCTGCGTACAACCATATTGGTTAAAAGAATAGATATTAATCAATTTTGAGCATATATATATAAATTTTATAGTGAAGAGATAATAATTCAAGGAAAATTAAAAATAAGTATCTATATTATTATGTTTAATTATAAACATAATGTATACCCATCGTCTTCTAGTGTATTTCTTTTAGAAAATATCGTATGTATATAATGCGGTCAAATTGATAAAATATTAAAATAAATTTAGGTTAAAATGCATTTTCACAAAAACACCCGTGTCAATGAATATGTTTATGATTTCTTATTATTAACATATTGTATTCAAACTATTATAATCCAACTTATAACCCAAATTATACAACTTACGTGTAAAAACTTTATATTTTTACGAACTAACCCTTTCAGCCACGATGTCCACTATACAGTACGTGAAATTTAAATATTTACATTTATTTTCTGGTTGACGTAAAATGTCTCAATTTTAAAAATATTTCTATAAATATATTGAAAAATATCTACAGTTCATCTAAAAAGAAGTTTTCTATAACTGTAATTGTTCTAACATACTTTATGTTTTCAACCGCACCTCAGATGAACTTCATAGGTTACGATACTGCCACTGCGCAAATCGCTTCTCGGCCTGTTGGCTAAGATCAAAGTGTAGTATCGGTTCTTATCAACTTTGTTTCATACTTTATGTTTCAAAATTTTGAATTACAAGTTATTATACGTAAATATTTAAAAGTAATACGATTATATCATATAGAATACATGAATTATTGTTCAATAATTTTGTGATGATGTCTTTCAATTTTTAAACACCCATTCTACTTTGAACGACTTGAAACCAGCCTCATATATCTAAGCAATTTTCTTCAATGCAAAACAAAATAGTATGCGTCTTTTTTGCGTGGAAAAAACAGTGCACTACAAATGGGTTTGTTTTTCTCTAATATGACGAACAATTTTTACTCGTATTTAATACTGTTGAAAAAAAAACCCTATTACTAACCCCGTTCATTTAAAACAACGTTGATTAAATAGAAATATATATATATATATTTTAATAAAAAATTCAAACAACATTCCACGATAACATATAAGAACATTTCATAATCATAAGTTACAATTTTTCTTGGTGCGTAGTGATATATGTTGGTCAATAGGCGACGGTTGCTAGTAAACAGTCGATTTTGGATTATTTGTTATCGATAGTATAAATTTTTATTTAATGATTCCACTAATTGCTGATTATATTATACATGTCATACGTGTGTGTGGTAGCTCGCACGTATATGGATGAATACATACGCATATAAAGTAGTAAGTAGGCCAATTCATTTTACCGCGAGAAAATAACTGAAAAATAATTTGGGGCAAGTTGTGCAAAGAAATTGACAAAGTACTTTTGCAACATTAGGTTTGTGTTAACATCTTAGCCCAACGTGTCAAAATATTTGAGCTGTTAAAATTTTAGCAGTACATTTTAGAATCCAAGTTCTAATGCATATTAATTGAATTTTCAGAATAGTAACAATACATTCGTAACAGGAATTCATTTCAAGTAGTTTGCAACTTATTTCAGGTTGGACCTTTGTTAAAGTTAGAAATATTCTGTAATACTGTGACTCATTCTGATGATTAAAATTTATATAAATTCATTGTCTTTTGTACACCCATTTAAAATTAACTAAACTTATACAGCCAACAGTATCGTAATAAGGTCGTCCACTTAAATCGAACAAAAAGATGGACATAAGAATTTCATAATTTTTTTAACGACACCGTTAATTGCTGATTACATTATTTATAAATGTGTCGCTGCTCGTACGCAAAAGAATGAATGCATATAAACACACATACACACATACATATATATATAAATGTTGATATATCGGAGAGTAGTGATGTTATAAATTATAAACAGAACAAAATCATAATACAGCTTAATCACTATAAAAGTTTCTTATTATTGCAAAGCTTTTCGACAGTACGTTATTATCAAGCGTACACAATAAATGTTAATATAAATTACTTCAACATATTCATATAACGACGACTAATAATTTGATATACATATTTCACTAGCCACAGGTAATTTTACTTTTAGATTTATTTTTACAACAAATTTTATTTATAAAGAAGATTTAAAAAATAATAATAATAATTGTTCAACAAAATTTATATAAATCTCCACACCTGGTTCAGGTTCCAGTAAATGTTGATATATCGGAGAGTAGTGATTTTATGAATTATAAACAGAACAAAATCATAATACAATTTAATCACTATTTATTTTAAAAAAAAAAAATGTGTTTTATAAATAAAATTTATTGTAAAAATAAATCTAAAAGTAAAATTACCTCTGGCTAGTGAAATACGTATATCAATTTATTAGTCGTCGTTATATGAATATTAAATGTTGAATATATTGGAGAGTAGTGATTTTATTAATTAATAATAAACCGAACAAAATATAACACAATCACTAAAAGTTTTTTAATCGCGAACTTTTCGACAGTTACGTCATTTTCAAGCAGGCACCAAAATTATTACAACTTTTTTTATGTTTGAAAATGACGTAACTGTCGAAAAGTTCGCGATTAAAAAACTTTTAGTGATTGTGTTATATTTTTTTCGGTTTATTATTAATCATATAAATATGTTGAAGTAATTTATATGTAACATTTATTGTGTACGCTTGATAATGACGTAACTGTCGAAAAGCATTGCAATAATAAAAAACTTTTTTAGTGATTAAACCCTGTTATGATTTTGTTCTGTTTATATATATATATATATATATATATATATATATATATATATATATATATATATATATATATGTATATATATATATATATATATATATATATATGTATATATACATATATATATATATATATAGATGTGTGTGTATGTATGTATGTGTATATATATGTATGTGTGTATATATATATATATATATACATATATGTATACACGTTTGTTTATTACTCCTTAATATTTAAAATTAATAAAATATTAAATGTTTTTTTTCTTAAATAAACGTCTTGGTATAAAAAATTCTTTTAAATATATTCATGTAATAAAAATTTATAGATTAAAAGATACAAAAAAATCCGTATAACGTTTTATATTTATTATTGTACGAGTTTTCAGCGCAGCCCGTTATAGACAAATTTCAGTGCCTAAAAATAGGATATGAACGATTTTTTTTTGTTTACATTTTTAAGATATAATTATATATATATATATATATATATATATATATATATATATATATATATATATATTCTTCATTATTCAATTATTCATGTATTCATGATTTTGTTTATATGTTTTGTAAATATATATTTCTTCTTCTTCTTCTATGTGTATATATATATATATATATATATATATATATATATATATATATATATATATATATATATATATAATCTATGAAAAATTCTAACATATGAAAAAGTAGAAAGATTTTAATTCCATCTTCTTATTTAGCTAATGAAAAATTTGATAAATTATTCTGTATTGAAATACAAAGTAATTCATTCTGCGAAGTCAAATCTTATTACGTACGTATTAACGTTACAAGTTGAAGACGTTTAATGTCGATGTCGAAATATTTTATTTTAGATTGCGATGTGTTCGTCATTTTTGGGTTCAATATTTGCTATGGGTTTATTGATCGCAATATTATTACCGCGCATATGGGCAATTCTTGGTTGGTAAGTGTGCACGTTAGTAATATATATTTCGATAAATATTTGTAAATATCGCGCAAGTGTGCGGGTGGAAAAAAATGTATGAGTGTATATTAGTGATTTTATGAATTATAAACAGAACAAAATCATAATACAATTTAATCACTATTTATTAAAAAAAAAAAAAATGTGTATTATAAATAAAATTTATTGTAAACATAAATCTAAAAGTAAAATTACCTCTGGCTAGTGAAATACGTATATCAATTTATTAGTCAATTTATTAGTCGTCGTTATATGAATATTAAATGTTGAATATATTGGAGAGTAGTGATTTTATTAATTACGTACAGAAATTGTGAAATAATATTTTTTGCGTGTACGTGTATTCTTTCTCTTGCGCATGCGCCCACCGTCATTTCTTTCAAATCTTCACTGCGACATAGTTTTGAGAACAAAAACATTCGAATCATCGCCACGTCAAGTTAAGCATGGCCGGGCAATGTACGTTCCCTGACCTCGTGAAATTTTGTACGAAATCGCGAGTTTATTAAATGAGCGTATTTTTGGGAAAACCTCTTTAAGTTGTCTTTAAGTTTCAGTTCTTCCTTGCGCTCCGAGGCACGTGTGTTCCCTCGATACATTTCTATTTATTATATTTAAACGTTGTATTTATTATATATTTTAATAATAATAATAATAATAATAATAAACGTTTTCTCATTTCACAGGTATTTTTGCTTCCTGGGATTTTTCCATTTTTCGGAATTTATGACCATCGCAGTGGCAAATCCAGCGTCTTTGTCGGTAGATTCTTTTATGTTGAATCATAGTTTAGCGTACGGTGTAGCGTTACTTCTTGGCTGGTTGGAATATTCCGTTGAAATGTATTTCGTACCTGGTAACTATTATTTCAAACTTGTACCGTTGTTGTTCGGAAAATGGACGAGAACAGTCGTATATATTTGTTCGTTATAAAATTCTATAAATCATGAAAAATGAACAAATGAACAAATATTTTATTAGAAAAAGTTATACGCAACTTATATCGCTAACAAGTAGTTAATTGTGTACCGAAATAGGTGGCGAGTACCTTCTAGTGAAGAGGATGGCCTCAGTTTTTTCGATGTTTAGTTTTAGCTTACGATTATTGTACTTGTAAATAGTATTTTTGACGCTTTTTGTAACCTATTGTAGATGGTATCAGTTCTATATGATGCACAAAATAGTGCCAGATCGACAACGTTGAAAGCGACATGGTCGAAAGGTATTGTGGAGGACAATCGTTTAATAATATTTAAACAGGATAAGGATCTAAAATACTTCCTCGTGGATCATATGTAGGAGAAGTTTTAAGCGTCGAATGTAAATGTAGGCGATGAATGTAAAATATAATATCGCTTAAATATACGACCTAATTAATTTATCATCATAATCATTTATCATTAAACCCAAGGGTTCGTTTCCTCCATTCCGTTCTATTTTCTGTCATCTTAAAGTTTATGAATATCGATTGAGAAAACATACTATATTGATCCAGTTTCTGGAGAAGATATATACTTTTTTGCTGATGGCCCACATTTACTTAAATTATTAAGAGATTGATTTTTGGATTCTGGTTTTTTATTAGAGTGCGGTACAATCATAAATACAGAACCAATGTGTGAACTTATTTCTTTAACGAAAACTGAGATAAATATTTGCCATAAAATAGATCTGCATGTAACTTGCCGGAATGTTCAACGATAAAAAACTGTTTTCACACACACTGTAGCTACTGCATTAAAAAATTTCAAACCAGAAAACAAAATCAATAATGCTCAAAAGACAGGTGAGTTTATACAAATAATTAACAATTGGTTTGATGTTATAAATTCCTATGTTGTACTATTTTCAAACATACCACATACAGCTGGTTATGGTTTAGCTTCAAAAGAGCTGAATAACATACTGGATGAAATGTGCAATACAGTAATGATGATGAGGTGTATAAACATCCATCTCCTATGAACGCATTGTACAGAATTCGTTTGATAACCGCTAGGTAAAAACCCTGGAATAGTACAAATACTAATACAGCTAGTGATATTGATGAACCGTTTATTTAGCTCTTGCTACGCCTTCTAAAATTCAAAAAATACGCAACAAAGTTGAAAAACAAATCATCCTGTGGTGATGGTGAACTTTCTGCAATAGTGATTAAACACTTACCTCGTAAAGCAATTGTACATTTGACAAATTAAGATGTAGATAGTCCCCACAGTATCACGTTGGGTAAGCTATAAAGGCACCCCCTTTAAAAAAAAAAAAAAAAAAATACTAATAGTATTAATGATTTAGCTTTATTATTAGAATTTTTCGAAAAAAATAGGCCTAAGAATAATAACGTGCCTCAAATCACTTATTTCTAAACTAAAATCAGATAGTGGCTCTGATATTTCCCACATAAAAACAACCTTGTTGAATGCATTATTGACGCTTTCGAAGTAAATTAACTCAACCTAGAAATTCTTACAGCCTTCCTAATCGAGACAAATATTGTTAATAATATTTAATTATATGTATTTTAATTAATAATCATATACATCGAGTAATAGAGCCACGAGGCATTTAATACTCGTTTAAAAAAAAACAAAAAACTCCATTTTATTAACAAATTACGAGAAATATTATTAATATTATAGGATGGAATGCAAATTCCATCTTAAGCAAAATTAATGAATTAGAAACTTTTTTTTCTACTTAATGTTAAAATTACTGGAATTTCTGAAACAAAAGTTGATGAGAGCACTTGCCTAAACATGCCTAACTATCGCGTATTTCGTGAAAATAAAATAAACAGGAGTGGCGAAGTAGCATTGTTAATTCATAAAAATACGTTTTGTGAACCTGTTTCTGCGCCACCAACCAAACATATTCAGGCGACTGAAGCTAAAGTATTAATTAATGACAAATATCTCGTCATCTTTGCAGTCTATCGACCACCAACCAGACCGATAAATTTTCAAAATGATATTGAAATATTGATATGATAAAATATAATTTTCATGTAAATTCCAGCAATTTATTTATATCAATACATGCTAATATATTTTAATGCAACATTGTTTACTTTAGTTATTTTTTAAGTTATTAAAATTAAAATGTCGATGCAGGTTTTTTATTTTCCTGCGAAATAACAGCTAAGTAATAAGTTTTGTGTTTTAAGTTTCGTCTATATTTAAGTTATGATTAAGTTTTATGAAATTCATAATTTTCCGAACGATAAAACAACAACTATTATTAGATTATTTCTGTGTATAATTATTTTATCAATAAATTTTTCTTTCTTTCTTTAAGTTTTATAGACGGTGGAGGTTAAAAATAAACACCGATAAAACTGACTCTTCACAAGGTGACGACACAATTACCTTCAGCAGAAATTAACATTGATGGCAAAAGTATTCACTGACGAAACCAAGTTCGAATATTTAGGTGTCATCCTGGATTCTCGTCTATCCCTTAATAATAATATTAATTACTTAATTTATCTAATAAGAAATTATTATATACACATCATATCATTCGGCACAGATTAACCTACACATTTGTTTGGCTATCTGTTTCAAACAGTACATTTAACAAATTACAACTGATTCCAAATCACACTGTTGCAGAACTATACTAAATCGTCACAGTTATTAAAAAATTACTGATATGCACTCAGAATTAAACATCTTATACCTCTATCTTCTTATATTAGTAAATTATCGAGAAAAAGTTTTACGATAGGTGTAGAATACATCGAAATAGATTAATTAATTGCATAGGTGATTGCGATATGCTAAGCTTCACCATGCGTTATACTAGGTAAGCATATGTTACTTATTTAATTTGTGTCTGTATCAGTTATTTATTTTGTGTAGTTAATATGGTATGCGAGCATGTATGTACATGGTTATTTATATATATATATATATATATATATATATATATATATATGTGTGCTTATATATGTGCATATGTATCTTTTATATATGTTTGTTTTTCTTTTACCATATTTTATTTATTTCCTTGCAGGTTTTTGTTTGTTTTTTCCTTTAGCCTAACATTTGTCTCGTTAATTTTCTAGATTTAGTGATACTATACAAGTTAACTGTTACGGTAGAAGGTACTTAACTTTATGAACCCCTTGTTATGTATGTATCATTATGAAATAAAGCTTCTTCTTCTTAAAAAATACATATATATATATATATATACTTTTATAAGTCGTTTTCTGAGTTCTATGCTCACATTTTTACTATGTTTTTGCAAGAATGCATATTTAACTAGGCTTATTCTACGTTTGATTTCTCTGTCGGTTTTCCCAACTTCTAATACCGTACGCCCTAAATGCAACGCTTCTTTGACTGTTCAATTTTTTTTTATTATTTAATAATATTCTTTCTTTTCTGGCGTTTGAGTTTTTTCGCATATTATTCATTTAGTTTTTGTTTCATTTTTGTATTCTTCCAAGTGTAGCATCTTTTCTTCCAGTGCTTCTTGAAGTTCTTCTTCAGACTTAGCAATAATGACAGTGTCGTCAGCGAATCTTATCATATGTATGTATTTACCTTGAATTTGTATCCCAATTTGTTTTATTCCTCAGACTATTTTTTTATTACGTTTATCCGGTTTTCTATGTATATATTAAATAACGTTGGTGAGATAACGCATCCTTGTCTCGCCCTTTTGTGTATTCTTATTTCCTCTCTGCTGTTTCCTACAATGAATTCAGCATATGAATAAACGTATATAGAATTTCAATTAATAATTTATATATTTTAAAATTATCTTGCGCTTGTTTTTTTTTTTTTTTTTTTTTTTTGTTAGATGTGAAAAAATACCTTGCGGTAAGTATAATAGGTTTTGGACTGTGTTTATTCGGCGAAATTCTGCGTAAGACTGCTATGGTTACCGCTAGTACGAATTTTCATCATATCGTGCAGACTATTAAGAAGGACAATCATCATCTTGTTACTTACGGCATTTACCGTATCTGCAGACATCCGGGTTACGTGGGTTGGTTTCTTTGGGCCATAGGCACTCAGGTTTGTACATTTTTAATTTTTACCGCATTTCAATTGCGAACTTATCATTTTATCGATCGTATTTAATGGCTGGACGTGTTCGTTATAAATTAGATCATTTTATCGCTAATTGAATTAGTACCGAATTAAAAATATAAAAATTAAAATAGTCGTTCGTTTGAATAGGCGAAGGTAACTTATTCGTTTTATTTTATTCGCAATCTGACCAAGCGTGGCCATTTGGCGATATTTTTAGTGTTTGTTATCTATCACGAGTGAAAGAAGCACTCAGTGGTACTCAACACCCCCCCCCCCCGATAGTTGTTACCCCAAAACTAGGTGCATTGATTTACTACGCTTTTTAATCTTGTCAATTATTAGAAGTGTCCAACATGCGTTTAGCCAAACTATTAGAATGAGCTTCTTTCAGTCTATCTGCGTGTCTTTTTATTATATCCGATACTTACGGAATATTTAGATTCTCGTGTAAAAGTTGCGTTGTTATTTACTAGAATGCGTTGTAATTTTCCTGAAGATTCTATTTTGAGCCGTTTATATTCTAACATTTCTAATGATATTTAAAGCGACGAATTTAAATAAGATAAAACGCATAGTTCTCAGTTATTCGATTTCTAGCTAGTAGATGTAACATTATTATTATTATTATTATTATTATTATTATTAGCATGCTTATATTACGTATAAATTTTAACGCTAAATTATAGATAAATACATTTCACGGCTACATATGCGTTCGTGTGTGCGCGTACGAATAAAGTGTGTACATGTTCATGTATGCACGTATGTGTACACACGTATTTGAAATATTATTTGTATACATGTGCTAAAATAACATTAATATTTAGTACGTACGGTTATTCATTGTTGCGTTATGTGTGTTGTGTATATCTGAAATTAGTTAAATTTATTTCGTATTTTTCAGTAGCATTGTATTGATTTTCATTTAATTCTTACACAATATTACTATATATCCCAAGCAGTGAATTCTTTCATAAGTAAGAAAAGCCTACTGACATTCAGAAACATCTCGCTGGAAATTAGAAAGCATTTTATTAATGTCTGGAGTGTTGCTCTATATGGAGCGGGAACTTGGACCATGTCTAAAGCATATATTAAAAAAATGGAAGCGTTTCGAGATATGGTGTTGGAGAATATTAAGAATAAAATGGACGGAGAAAATAACAAATGAACAAGTGCTAAACATAGCGAAAGAAAATAGAAATATTATTACGGAAATAGATACTAGAAGAAATAGAATTATTGGATATCTGCTAAGACATTCAAGATGGATCACAAATATAATTGAAGGAATGATGGAAGGAAGACCAGGAAGAGGAAGACCCCGGAAAAAGTATATGGATGATGTTAGAAATGGGAGAAGATATCAAGAAATAAAGAATATGGCCAGCAACAGGATTCATTTGATGTAACTTCCAAACAACCTAAGGGTTGAGGAGAAAAAAAAAGAATATATATATATATATATAAATAATACCTTTTAACTAAATATGATAATAAAACCGAATCGAATTTAATTGTAATTCTAGTTCGACTATTTATTTTTCCGAAATTATAATTTTTTTAAAAAAAATGCTCATTCATTGTTTTGTTTTTTGGTTTGCAGCTGATTTTAGTAAATCCGTTTTGTTTATTCGTGTACATACTGTGTTCGTGGAAATTTTTTCACGACAGAATTCTGATGGAAGAAATTACGTTAGTCAATTTTTTCGGCGACGATTATTTAGATTACAAAAAAAGCGTCATGTCCGGTTTACCGTTTATTTGGGGATACAAGGTACTTGAGCTCGAATTTTTTAATAATTTATTTATCTTTTTCGTTTAATTACGTTTAATTTCATTTTTTAAAGAACGGTTTACTTGATAAAATGGGAACATTCGTCAATGTTAATTATATATTCAGTTGAAAATAGTTTTCGATTAAACGGGGGTAAAATTTTATAACTCGTTAGCAGCAGCTATTTCTTGTAGTTTTTATTTCGAACTAAACGAGCAACTGGTCATATTTTTCTAATTTAGTGTACGCAGAGAGAACTGCGTTCGGAATAATTTATATTAATTTTGCTATTTTTGTAACATTTATTTTGTCGTGTGTATTTTTTTTTTTTCCGGGTATTTCTACGGCCAGGAGCACCCGAAAGTAATTACTAGGGATTATATAGTGTTGATTATATCTGTATTTCGGAGAAATTGACCGACTGCTTCTACTGCAATTGGATCATCGGATAAAGTTTCTTGTAGCGAATTGCGACTCGATTTTTGAGGTCGGTATACGAAGTATTGTGGCTATTCGAGAAATAAGCGTCGATGTGGACGCAGTGAGCGCACAATGGCAGATTTGTTTTATTTATAACGTAGCAACGAGTCGATGCAGTGTGACCATGTACTTTTTGAAAAATATTGAGCGTAGAGGAATTGTACTTATAAGCAGATGATTGCGGTTTTTCGGCATTGCTTGTTGCCGGACTGCCTGTTCCTTATGCAGCTTAGAGAAACTCCTTACTGCCCTCTACATGCTGGACGTGCAATTTGCAATCCTGATCACGTGTTCTTCGAATGCCCTTCTTTAATAACGTTACGCTCTGAACTGTACCTTAAATTACTGCGAGCGTCTCGTAATAGTCCTCCTTATGACGTATTGTCCCTTCTTCATCTTGAGAATTTACATCTGTTTCCGGACATACCGATATTTCTGGAGAAGTTGTTCGAGTTTATAGAAATATGAGTTAGTAATTACAGTATTACGTTGAGTAGACTGTACGGGCATCCTCATTAATATATATATATATATATATATATATATATAAAAATATATATATATATATATAATTTATTTCGAATATTTTTCTCTATTCTTACTTTTCGCTGTTCGCTGTGATAGTGACAGTATAAGTTACAGACGTTAAAGATCGTAACAGTCGACCGCTTATTTGAAAAGGAAAAAGGAGTAATAATTTTATATATATATATATATATATAAATTTAATTTAGTTTTTTTTTTAAACTCCTAAGGGAAATAATTTTAGTCAGTAGATATTAGAGATAATTCAGATTGGAAAGAAGAAAATTCGAATTATGTGTATTTGATTCGCTTGTTTTCATAGTTGTTTTACATTTATAACGTAGTGATTGATATAAATCGTATTTACCATTTTTTTTTTTTTTTTTTTGGTTCCCCAATCCGCACTTATACGGTGGAGCAAATGTATTAAATAAATTGTGTTTATAAGGGTGCAGGAAACTAGTGTTCATAATGGATAACTGTGTGTAAGTGTTGAGTAGCTGAAACAAAAGAACATTCAGTATAATAGAAAATATAAATAGGAGTGTGTGGTAGTTTCCTGCAATGTGTAACTTAAAAATAGGATGGAATAAGGAATAAGAAACATAGTCCCCTAGACCATCAAGAATGTGTGTAAAATGAGTTTTGTGTAGTATATGTGTAAATATAAAAATGAATGTTGTACAAACAAAATATATATATATATATATATATATATATATATATATATATATATATATATACACGTTTACAAATTTTATTTATTATAACCGAATTCGATATACTGCGATTAATATAAAATTTCATCGCGTGTTCTTCTTTTATCACGTCGGAAATGAACTGGCGCAGTATCGTTTTAACACTTATTTATATCGATCTGTATACGTATAATATAATTCTGTTACGTTTTGTAATCGTTGCAGTTTTTGTTGATAGCTATTTAGTTGATTGATAAAAATAAATAAATAATAGGAACGAGTTTTATCACGATGCAAACGTGAAACATTTGTACACCCAAAAATTCTGTAGAGGGCGTTTGAAACGTTTCGTTAATTTAGATTTAAAATAAAAAAAAATAAAATTTAACAATATTTATATTTTCGAATTAAAAAAAGAAGTAATAATAATGATTACCGTATGAAAAAGGAATGCTTAATTAGGAGTTTTAATGATTTTTCGCATGGTTTGGCAAAAATAACGACTTAATCCGTTACGCATGTACGCATAATTACGGCTTTAGTATTTCACGCGTGAAAATTACGTCTTAATTTTTTACGCGTGTACAGAGAAGTTACGATTTGAATATAGTATCGTTTTATTGTCGTTTTTGCTAAATGTTTTCTGCGTTAATTGCACATTTTTCTTTTTTCTTTTTCAGTTGCATACGTTTAACAATCTATGCAATTGCATATTATAAAAATTACTTTGTTTCGTACGTGTATAGGTAATTACTCTTAATTGTTTTTGTATATGTGATAATGATAATTTTTTTTCTATTTTTTTTTCACGTTGCAGAAAATTACGATCTAGTCGTTTACACGTATACGGAAAATTAAAACTTAGTGTCCTTACATAACCGAGTGAAGTGCTTCTAGGTCCGTTTATATAGATAGTTTCTTTAATAGTATCTTACGTTTAAATCTTCGTACGTACTTTTGTACATACCTAGATTTATGTAACGTTGCAGATTTATATATAATATATATATATGTATCGATATGTGTTTTGTACGGAGACAATTCAGAATTGTATCTTACAAACCTATATTGACTAGTTTACTTTTTCCGAATTTATATTCACTTTCCGCACTTCTGTGACCACTGATACAATCCATCTAGGTTATTTTGTACGGCAGATATATTATATCAATATATATAATTACTATTTATCAACACGTTAGTGGGTTGTGATTGCTCGTCAGCAGTGCCCAAAAAAAAAATAATAAAAAAAAAACACGATTATTTACTCATGTTGCGTCGTTTGTTATGTTGTCAGTTTCGCGTGCAACAAGAAAACTGGGTGACACACTATAGCCAACCATTCCACAAAAATAAATAACGAAAAAGGGCTAAGCATGTACCAATATTAACTTATTTATATAGATATCAAAGTTTTTGGGAAAAAAAATCAGCCAAAGAAATTACAACTCAGCGGGCATCCACTTTCGATTTTATTTAATGTGTGTGTGTTAGAGAAGGGAGATAACATTTTGCTGATTTCCAGTTATCGGTTAATATCAAACGTTATAAGTTAATGTTTAGGCACCGAGAATATTAATCAAACTTGATACGCTAAGATATGTATTACGGATATTTACAATGTGTGTATTTGTATAAATTATTTCATAGTTTTATGCGCCTATTAATAGAGTATAACCGAAATAATTTATTCGGCTTGACTTTCAAAGTTCAAAGAGGTCAATTTTTTACTCGTGTTTCAAGTTAATACACGAATGAATGAATGAATGAATGAATGAATAATAAGTATATTTAAATTGTTTACAAATCAGAGCAGTTACATAATAAAATGCGTATACCGCGAGCAGTCGTACGGCTCTCACTACGCGAATTAGATTTAGTGAACAAGTCTTAAAGTTATACACAGGGGGAAAATACAATAAAAACCTTGCGTAGCGGAAAAGAGGTAAATAATAATAATTTACGCGTTAAATAGTATACGGTATAGAACAAAGAAAGTGAGAAAACGTAATGAGTATGCTTATAACTATTAGAAGTACAAGTGTGTAGTTGTATCGTACTTATATGATTAAAATAAATATGATAAACCTTATAAATAGCGATAACCTATGATAAACTTTAAATTAAAGTAGTATGCGATTATGAACATTTTATTTGTAAGTCTAGGGTATGAGAAGCAAATTCTTATTTTATGTTTTTGTATATTTCGTATCGTAATTGAAAGGTATGATAAGAGTAGTTACCAATTTGTTGTACGAGATTGACTTACGGGGCACTTACGATAAAATTTAGCAGCTTGCTTGTTGAGAAGTTGAGATATATACGGGTGAGATTCAGAGTGCATGTGAGAAATTTTCGTATGAAAAGGAGCATTAATGCATGATTCGCGGGCATTTATTCTGAAGAATTTGTAGTTTATTGATCGCGGAGTTGCTTATACTACACCAGGTAGGACAAGTATAAAGGACGATTGGTAAAATGAGTATATCGATAATTTGTTTTTTGTATATTTAATTTTGATCGTTTGTTGAACATTGAGAATGTAACAGCAGATTTGCATTCCGATTCAGTGTTGTCTATTATAATAATGGGACGTAATATAGCTTCAGTTTTTTGCGCGTTAATTTTGATTTTCCATTTTGCATAGTGTATTTTATAGTAATAACTGTTTGCGAGTCTAATGGTGTCAACTCTATATATACACGAGGATGTGTAGATTTCAATATGGTCAGCGTAGAGGAAAGTGGCGATATTTTGTAATCGTCTTACATCATTAATGTATAGAATATGGAGAAAGGAGTTCCGAGAATGCTATCTCGTGGAACATCAGCAGGCAGAATCCTAGAATTGGAATAGGTGTCACCCAGCCTAATTGTGATAGGATTTGATGAGTTTTGTGAGATATAGGCATAGTGCGGCATTTTGTAAACTATGCCGTTATGCCAGGTTGCATCAAAGGTGTTTTCACTGTCTTAATAATAGTAATCGTGTATGTTTATTTAGATTAAACTGATCAGTTATACGATGATCAATAAGTCTAGCTAATTGCATGACGGTAGATAATTGTGATCTAAATCCAAACTGTCTTTCTTTTAGTATATGTCCATTGGAATACGTTTGTAATAACTTTTATTGATATTTTACTTATGTTACTAATGTTCTATTTCTGCATGTTTATATTATATATATATATATATATATATATATATATATATATATATATATATATATATATATATATATATAATAGAGTAGTAAAGTAGTGAACGCATAATTTTAAAATTTATTTAAATAAGCGCATCGAGATTTTGTTCTATCGCTTATTTTTTCTTCTAGGTGTATCGTTAAATTATGAAGTGATTTCTAAGCGCGCATTAATTTCGAATACGATTGCACGATGCTAATCCTTATACCGTATTGAGTATTTTGTTTCCATCTTTTAACTGTTAATTCTAAAATTTGTTTCACTATTTACGCGCTGGTTTTTTCTCTCATACTCACATATGATCGTCCGATAAACTGAATTAATCACAATCCTATTTTATATCTTTGCAACAGGTTATTGAAATATATCCGGATAATACTTAACCTTAATATGCGTTTACAGAATTCTGTAAATATTAAGTTTTTTTTAGATGACGATTTTAAATTATTATTTAACGAGTTGATGTTAACTATAAGCGTAGAGTCTGGAATTGTTCAAATAATAACGTTGAATGTTAAATACAATTTTCATATATATTATCATCGATAGATCTGTACCGGGTTCGTATAATCGACAGGCTAGTGTAATTGATTTAAAAAAAAAAAAAAAATGTTTAATAACATCACTACTACCCCAATCTATTTATCATCGCTGTGTCTTCCTATAATAATATTCGATTTTATCTTATATCACGGCCAATATCGAGCATAGTGCAATGCCACCCTCTCGGACACTAGAAGGATGCGCAAACTGGAAATCATTTAAAACGTACACCTTAATCAAAAAATATTAATCTATTTTCGATAAAACAGATACAATGCTGTCGATTCGGCTGCGAGTAATTTCAATAAATTAATTCTAGATGCAACTACATCGGGTATTCCACACAAAAATTACCGTCTGTAACTAACCGAATGTAGCATTCAAAACCAGTAAAAGTTTATTTAGACCGACTCAATTTTTTACGCCGGTAATTATTTCGCTAACAAATTATCCTGTGTACAGATTTAAGCTGGAGTTACTGACTTCCGACGTGGAAGTCTGTTACACAGAAATTCCATGTATGCGTTACTATAAAGTAAATAAGGACGTTAGTTGTGAACTATCCTTCAGCTCTTTTAGATGAGATTTCTCTTAAAATCAGCATATATATATATATATATATATAAATAAATAAATAAACAATCCTGCGACAATGATCAACTTTCTGTAATAGTGTTTAAACATAATTAGATAAAATAATTTCGGAATAACCGCGTACAATTTAGAAACAAAAAAAAAAACGATTTATTAATAAGAAAATAAAACAATATATTAACATTAATAAACCCGAGTTTACGTTTCGAGCAACATGCCGCGCTCATCGTCAGAACTGAACGTAAACTCGGGTTTATTAATATTAATAATATATCGTTCTATTTTCTTATTAATAAATCGTTTTTTTTTTTTTTTTTTTCTAAATTGTACGCGGTTATTCCGAAATTATTTTAATCTAATTATGGATATCGAACGTGAAAATAGTTTTAAAAAAGTGTTTAAACACTTTACCGCGTAAAGCAATTGTATTTTTGAAACGGCAGTTTTCGACGCAATGGAAAACTGCTACATTTATAATTATAACCCAAACCTGGGCAAAAATTTAATATCAACTATATCCGTCCGATTAGTTTGCTAAGTACTGTTAGTAAAATAATTGAAAATGTTATATATTACATCGGATACAGTCACGTTCGGCAAATAACGACATTATTATAGATGAACAGTTTAGATTTAGAATTGAATTGTCGTCCACTGTATAACAACTAGCTAGACTAAGAATTATATAGATTTAGAATTGAATTGTCGTCCACTGTATAACAACTAGCTAGACTAAGAATTATATAGATTTAGAATTGAATTGTCGTCCACTGTATAACAAGTAGCTAGACTAAGAATTATATAGGGTCGCCCACAGAGTAGACGGATTGTTTTGTTTTTTGAGTAACGCCTAATCCGAAATCACCCCGTTTCAGACTTATATCATTAAATCGTCGCAAGTACGCATTACCGCTTTTCGCATTTACTTTCATACGTCAATATACCTATATATATATATATATATATATATATATATATATATATATATATATATATATATATAAATTCTATACAAGCAAAACACGTCAGAATAAGTTGTTATAAATGACTAAGACGTGCTAAGTCATAAAGTCATACCCGCGCGTTATTCTAAGCGATAAACGCTGCAGTATGATATGTTTAGCGTTTATTTAGATTATTCTTATTTATACAGTTATACACACGTGCATGCGTGCGATATGCACATGTATATATATATATATATATATATATATATATATATACGACCATCTGTTGTCTGCATGGGCATGTACATGCATTACCGTATTTTCTTTGTGCAGTTTTTATTTTATTTTTATTTTTTTTTCTATTTTTTGCTTTTATAACCGAATATTTCAATTACATTTTATTATCGTTCGCTGCTAGTTTTAAGATAAATGTTAAGGTATCACGTCAGATACTTAACATTAAGAATATGCTACGCAAGTTAAAGTTGTTCTTCGATAAATTTCGCGAAATAATTTCTTCCGTTAGAAATTAATCGCATAAATTTTTGTTGCTATCGTTTGTTATATATATATATATTTGTTATTTTTATTTAAAGAAAAGTCGCATGTTGTATTGCAACGTTAAAGTGCTAGTTTAATTTGCACGTATTTACTCGCTGTCTGTACTTAACCGCATTTATAAAAATGTTCGCAAATTATTAAAAATTTTTTATAAAAAATTGTTACGATTTGTTTAATAGCGTGTAGCGAGGAGGTAATAATAAAAATACATTTAAACATTTCGATCGGGTATCGAAAACTGATATGTGTGAGCAATTTTTAACTTTTTATTTTTGGCCACACCGGCCAAACGTTGCCAGTGACATTTCTCACTTTTGAAATGATTTTTTTTTTTCTACTTCTGCCAATTCATTTCTAGCCATGCTGGCGATCTATCAAGGGTGTCATCGTCTTCTATTTTTCTATGTATTCGGTCCTTCTCTTAAACTAGGTCGCGAATTCTAGTTCTTTTCAATCGTCGGGTTCTCGTGACATCTCTAGCTCGTTACAGTGTCCGCGTATGCGTTATTCGTATCGCATGTCTTCGAGCCCGCTGCTTTATTGCTTCGTCGACCATACAGACCCCCAAGTTCACGACGAATAGCTTCGTTGGTAACGTACCACGGCATTCTCTATATCAGCCTTATAGGTTTATTCTGAAAGCGCTGTATTATATTTCTGCTATAGTATTTTTCGTACATCCCCCGTATCGGTGCGGCATAAGTCCCCATATTTTGGCGTTATTATTGCATTGTATATTAAATATAAACGGAATGTTTAACTCTTTATAAATAAGACTAATTAAAAACGTAATAAACGTATGTTTTCATAAAAGTAAAATCGATCTGCTATTCGGGTGATGTTCGCTTATCCGTATGTCGTAGCTACTTATCTTTCGCATACTTGGAGACGTATAAATTACACGCTACCACTGGCGGGCTAGATAATGATCGATCGATATGTCGACATCGTTAGACGCGGGGGACATTCATCCTAGCGGACTGATGTTGTGTACTGATTATAGAACCGTCATACAAAATAATATACGTTCACCGATTAATCGTCCAGATTGAACAGATATATTGAATATATTCGATTACCGACGAGTTTTTCAGTACAGCTCGATAGCAATTTCGCCTGTAAAATTTAAAACCGTTACGTATTATGAAATATATATATATATATATATATATATATATATATATATATATATATATATATATATATAAGTAATTAGAAAGATTCCCTATCGTAAAATGTATTTTCGACATCATCGTAAGTTTTGCGAAAAATCCGCCTCTCCTCAAATTTCCGTAATTCTATTTCGAAGATTAATCTAATCGCAGAGGAATTATACTCATCAGTAGATTACGATTTGGGCGTCGTTTGTTATCTGACCGTTTTTTTTCCCCTATGCAAATTAGAGTAAGTCCCTTCTGTCCTCTCCATCCTGGACAGGCAGTCTGCAGTATCATGCTCTTTATTTTTAATGCTCCGCTTTGGTTACGGTCTGAGCTTTACCTTTATCTTGCTACGTTCTCCGTGTATTATAAACCTCCGTATAATGTATCGTCCCTTCTACATTTAGGTGAAATTATTCTTTCCCCCCCCCCATATAGCAATATTTTTAGAAAAGTCAGCGCGTTTGATTATAAAATATAAATAATCCCGGCGGTATATAAATGCACGTCTTTAAATAAATGTTTCTAATTCGACCAAACGATTCGTTAATTCGTTCGCATTTCGTGTAATTATTCTAAACGAACGTTTAGTAATTTTATTACGTTTATTACTGATTGTCCGAGACATAGAGACCATTTCTGCGGTTAAATTAGCGCAGTCATAATTATACGAGACGGCTCCGAAATATTCGTTATTCGAGAATCCTTTTTTGTTACCTATTGATTGATCACTTGGTTTTTTTTTTGCGTTTTCATATCCATTTTCGAATCAAAAGTTACATTATCTTCAGCCTGTTTCAATGGGTCTGGTTTTTTTTTTTCTGTTGTACATCCGTCGTATTATCGAAGTTTTTTTTTTTTTTGTAACATTTTTTCAACGTCTTATCGAGACGAAAACGCTTGTGTTTGATATGATTCCACATTCGGCATTTTCGAGGAATTGAAGAATTTTTACGCGGTTCCTCAATTTTAGTGTAAGCTAAATATGCAATTTCATACACATTTTTATTATTCTCTTTCGGCCGAATATTAACGTAAAATATCGGATATGATTATACCTACTCAGGGGCGAATATAAGAGAGGAGCCCAGAGGGCACCCCGGAAATGAGGAAATAAAGAAATAACTGAATTACGGTAGATTCCTAAATTCAGCGACCTATGCTCGAAAATCTTGTAAAACGACTGAATGAACGTGTTATTGCAAATGGTGATCATCTGAACGATATTATGTTCCAGAAATGATTGTAAGCTAATCTCCTGTTTTCCTATTTAAAAGTAAAATTTCATTGAAAAATTTTGGTCGAGTAGTTTTTGAGTTATTCAAAAACCGACAAAACCGTCCGTCTTCTCTGGGGGTCGCGTCAGTGTGAAGCCGGGACGTATTATAAGCATATATGAAGGTACTTGTCGCCGAGAAAATTCAACCAGGGAAATTGCCTTCGGCCGGTATCGTCAAATGACTGCTGTGCTGGCGGAGAATTGGACAGATTTGTTCCGTCAGAAATCTACCTGGTTAATCGGCCGAGATCTCCTGTGCTTACTTTATAGGATCGCACTTGAAAGTAAAGATGAAGCTCGAAACAGCAATACAGGCCCTAAACTCATCATCCGAGATGATATCATCCGGTACCTGGCAAGTCGCGTTTGTGTTTCTTGTTGGGGCAGTGGTCCTTAGCGAGGATTTCACCGAATGATGACAATGGTAGGTGATTAGTTTGAACAGGTGACAGCTCGTAACTGTTCAATTGCGCCACCAGATTATCTGGCTGGAAAGCTGTTTAGGTCTTTGGAAAGAACGGGTCGGTGGTATAAACATAAAGGGAGTCGTTCTAAGTTTTGGTACTTTTAGTTTGTAGCTGTAAAAGGAAACTTACGAAGATGATGTTTTTCATTATGTTCAAAAGTTCTATTATATTTTAGGAGCTTTAATCATCGGATTAATTTTTTCACACTTGTTTGTATCTATTAAGAAATACGGTGTGTCGAGCTAGATTATTTAACATCCAGTTAAGATTGTAAAGAAAAAGAAATGAGCAATGCAAATGTAAAAAAAAAAAACTGGCGCGTCTTTTTTATACGTTGCGATTTCATTATAAGACGTGGCGATATAATTCTTTTAATTATGCAACGTCATTTCCATATTTAACAAAAAATCTTCGACAACGCTGATTTGTCATTAAATTATATTTCAAACAGGTGATATAAGATTACTTATCTCGTAAACTATACGTTTAAAATTTTATTTCGATTTTTAACGCTCGAATATGTTTACACTGCAGCGCGTGAATTTTTTATTTTTCAGAAAAAAAAAATTAAATTAAACTAAATACTTTTCTATAATAATTGAAAACCAAAATTATACCATCGTATCGATCTAATATCTAGAGTGTCCCAATAGCTACGCAATTACGTATATATATGTAACGTTATTCGTTAAGTAGTACGCAAACGTGATAATAATAATAAAAATTGTGAAAAAGCAATATTGCTATTCCGCAGCAAATGCAAAACAAAGCCCTCCGATCATGGTATGTAATTTAGAGTTCGTAAAAATCTTAAGGTGAAATCCGATTATATGTCAATCGTCTAGAAAAACACACTAATTACATATGGCGGTCTTCCTAATGGATAATTCGCTCGAATACCGTCGACTGGATAGAATGGAAAAATAATTAATAAATATAACAACGGGTAAAGAAACCCATAATGGAAAAGGGATTGCTTTAAATTTAAAGATAAATGAGAAACCTATAATTACCTTTAAATCCGTAGTTAAAAGCCGAGGATTATAAATTACGAAACCTAATAAAATCTTTTAACCGTCTTCTTATAGCCTAATAAATCTATTAAGCGTCATATCTAAAACTTTTGACATTCTAATAAAGAACCGTATAATGAATTAACTAATAATAATCTAATTCCTAATAATCAATTTGGATTTCGTAGTGTACGTTCGGTATGCATCAAGGACTTTTATATAAGCTGAAAGAATCAATAAACGATATTTAAAAATGATTACAAAGTTATCTCTATATCTGATCGGTCCTTTCAAATTAAGCTGAATTCAGTATTATCGAAAACATGTGCAATTCAAGTATCTGATTCACAAGGTAGTGTACTAGGACCGTTGTTGGTTTAAATTTATACAGCAGACATACCGGTCATGAAGAATATACTGTTGGCTATTTTTGCTGACGACATCTATATTTTAGCAACATATGAGAGTCCAATCATCCGTCATAGTCCAGTAACATCTGAATAAAATTAGCTCATGGGCCACTAAGTGGAATCAATATTGAAAAGAGTCGTCAAATATTTACACTGAATAGCTTGTGTGTCAGTAAAAATCGATGATGCTACTCTGGCACATCACAACAGTGTCAAATATGCAGGCTTACTTCTTGATCGACGGCTCACACGGAAATCGTATATTCAGTATGTGTGTCACAAAAAAAAAAAAAAAAAAAAAAAACAGTCAAGGATGAACAATCTTCAACATATAATAGGCAAAAGATCAGTATCTAGTCTATTATGTAAGCGAATAGTATATTTGGCTGTGTTGACACCTATATGGAAATGTGACATTGAAGTTTACGATACATCAGCTACATCAAATCTAAATCGTATTCAGCAGCTACGGTCAAATTCGCTTAATAGCCAACGTTCCATACTTTGTTTCCTACATCACGCTGCACCGTGATTTGGAGATCGAGTATGTGCGCGAGTACTATATCAATCGATGCAGGAACTTTTTCAGCGAATTAGAAAATAACTCATACATGAAAATATCGAGCACGTATCGGTCAGTGTTGCCCGGTAATCCATGTAGAAGATTAAAAAGAATACGGACGCGAGATATCCTTGATCCTACATAACTATGACACGAATACGACAGCGTACTTCGATTGTGAACCTAACGGTCGAAAAGAATACTCTGTTCGGAAATGAATCTCCCTGCGCTCATGTATACAGTGTACGGCGAGGTACCAGTGATGTTTGCATCGATAGCGGAGGCAAGTAATAAACATTAAGTATTCAATATTATCAATACTTGTACTCTCCACACCTGACCCGTGTATGTAGGCTAGGGAGGTGGTATCAACTGCGCATACATAGTTGTCTAATGTTGTAGGGATAATATATACATAGACGTTGATTCTTTTCCATAGTATGTTATCAATGTCAATTGTGGTCAATAGACCGGTGTGATACACACACACACACATAAAAGAAAGAAAAACTATAGTTAAAACAAAGTTTTTATCGTTTATGGGGTCTATGTGGAAATAAGACAATTCCGCGTTTACACTTTACCAACGACGAAACAATTCGACGGAATTTGTTAAAACGAAAAATGTTCTTAAAATAACCCAGAAAAACGAAAAGTCGAGGATAATATAAAATATTTTTTTTTTATAACTTCTGATCTAGAACTGACGTGTCTAACCCGTCATCTACCAGATGTAATGAATGTGAAAAAAAAAAACATTTTTCTAGAAGCAGTCGGTCCAGTGACAAAACTCCCAAGTTATTATGAATGATGACAGCCAGAAAGCATTATCTGAAGTCAGTAATACGTTTTCTCTTCAGCCTTCTTATCGCCGATTGAACTTGCAAACTTATTGCTAGTGGATTTTGATGAGTTTCCAATCTCGCCAGGTAATCGCGAGCAGCTCGTTGGATTACTTGTTCCACATATTGTATCTGAAGATCTTTATGCAATGTGTAGTTAGTGACATACCATGGAGCGTCAGCTACCCTTCGTAGTATCTTATTCTGGTACCGCTGTATTTTTTGACTGTTGCTCTTAGAGGAACATCCCCATAGTTCGCAGCCATATAGCCAGATTGGTTTAAGTGTCGCATTGTACAATATAAAAGGTTATTTTTAATATTCTAATAAGCACTTTAATTTTGCTGTTTTGATATTTAATTCTTTAACATAAAGACTGATCAAGATGAATTCCTAGTTATCTAACAGAAGAGTCTTGAGGTATTGTTGTTCCACTTAACGAAACTTGATATTTTTTGCGTTCAATTTTTCTTTTAGTAAATAACTAGGGGCTACCGATAAAGTAAAATAGCTTATCTAACGGACTACGCAAGTGGGAAGTCTGTATACTTTAAAAAATATATTTTACAGTATACGGGGTAACAGCAAGCGTGGGATTATATATATATATATATATATATATATATATATATATATATATATATATGTCGCTAATAAATTTTACAAATTTTTATGTATTTTCCTATCCAATGAACCATTTTCTTATAGATTTTTCATAGGATAAAACTACCATCTTAAAAATGACGTCATATAAATTGTGCTGTATACATTGTAATAGAGAAAATCACAGTGCCCCATATATAATGTTAATATTATATATATATATATATATATATATATATATATATAATTTTTTTATTATAGAATTATTTATTAGATGGAAGTAAAATCGCGAAAATGACGTCATACCCGTGAGATTGTTCCACTCCATATGCAAATATATCTAACGTTTTTAATCCTCACTTCATGCATATGTATGTATAAATTTTTGGATGTTTTGCTACAACTACAATTCCTCCAATTTAGGCTAAATTTTTGACATGTACATTTTGTAACCTTTTCTCACGTACAATACATTATGTGTGGTAATAAATTATGAGAGAATATATACATGTTACATGCGCGGTTACTGCACTTGCGCAAAAGTATATACATATATAATATCCGCAGTAAAGAAATGGAGTACTAAAGTATATATATATATATATATATATATATATATATATATATATATGTATACAGAAAGCATAGCGGCCAGTTCAAAAACCAATCGAGAACGTATTGAAAATCCAAAATTCAACTTGTAACCGACGATATCTCCTTAACGGTTAACTCTTGTAGGATAAATGTTACAAAACAAAATGATAGATGTCCACGTCAGTTTTCAATCGATCATAATGAAAAACGGTTTTCTATTTCGCACTCATTTTAATACCTATCAAATCGGTTCTATAGAAATATTTCAAAAATCGAAATTCAAAAGGTCACCCCCAAATCCGCCCATTTTTTTCGAATTTCGACGATGACTTTATTTAATAGGTTTTTCTATGCATACGTAATTAGGTAATAATGATTTTTTCGTATATCTAAACGTAAGCGATTTATAGTTCGAAAACCGATTTTGCTATAGCCGTATATATGTATATAACAATATATAGACATATATTCAGCATTGCCTATGCTAAAAGCGTTGTAGCATCGGATATCAGTATCGGTCGAAAAATTTTTCAAAATCGAAAATCAAATTTTAAACGAGCGATTTCTGGTTAACGGTTAATTTTAAAAAACTTTACGTTATTACATAAATGATAGATCACCACGTCTACTTTCGTCTAACGTTAACTCGAACCGTCTGTCTATCGTAGGGGCCCTAAAAACGGTCCAAAACCCCTAAAACCTTAAACACCCATTTTCTGGATGAGTATTTGCTATAAAAATACGAGAATACCATTGTTAGACGCGTATTTTAATTCCACATAACTTTCGTTTGAACAATTCTTCCAAATTTCGAATCGTTCGCGAATTATTGCGAAAAAATCGAAATTTGAAAAAAATTGAGTCCCCCTTTTTTGAAATTTTCGGGTTCGGCTCGAAATTTTTTTTCGCTTTATACGATAGGTTTTATATAGTTACACGTATATTAGAAGCGCGGACCTTTTAAAAGTTCATACCGCCTCTACAATAGGCGCTTAAAGTTACCGACTTCCCAACTTCCCACCTCTCTATTACTCAGCCGGTATTGGTCGGATTGAAAAATGGTCAAATACACACTTTAGATAAGTCATAGTATGTAGTTTAATCTCTATAGGTATTATCGGAAGAAAATCGAAATTTCACTTTCCCCACCACCCTGCTACCGCCTGCTAAACGCAGAATTTCGACTATAGAGCCGGGTTTCGATTTGTATATTAATTTATAGATATTTTAAAAGTCAAATACCAATTTTCATTACGTTCGATTATTAGGCCGATGTTCGAGAGCATTTTGAAAAAAACGCAATTTTTTAATTTGATTTTTGATGATTTCCACTATTTCCGGACCGTATAAATAGCTTAGCTATAAAAGGTAAAAAATGTCGGACCAATACCTATAGAAATATCGATACTTTTCCATCTTGACCTCCATTTACTGGACCAATGGAACCATGGCCGACTATCGCCCCTCGTACACTATATAGTGTATATAATATATACGTACGGATTAAAAGGACGAAAGTTTCGAAAAACCAAATTTCAAAAAGGTTCGAAACGGCCTAAACGCGGAATTTCCAATTTTTCGAGGTCTTTGTCCTCAACTTTCTCGGCGAGCTTTTGTGCGACGCGAAAGTATTACATATCGATAGAAAGCTCTTGAAGATTACTTTTAAAAAGGTTATGTGCTTTAACTATATAGCTTTAATAGAAACGGAGCTATAAGCGATGGAAATGTTGAAGCTTTAGAAAAAAGTAAAATCTATCGAACTTTCAACTTTTCTACTATCGGTACGGTACGTCGGACGGGTTCGAGATAAAGTTCATACAAAAGCTAATATATAGTACAGTAAAAAAGGTTATATCGGTCGACGCTTAAAAGGTAATTAGGAAACCGGCTTTAAAGCTAATTTAATAGATTTAAATAGGAATTTTGCAATTTGCAAAAGTCTTCAAACTTTGATTTCTTCGCACCTTCTTTATTTTTTATTTTATATTATTTTTATTTTTTTATTATTTATTTAAGCAAAACGAACTAAGTATAAAATAAAAAATTAAAGTTTTTGTATTGTATATTTTTATTTAAAGACGCTCGACATCTTGGTCATTTGCGTCTGCTATAACTTAAATAATTGAATACAACGGAAAAGTAAATCTATATCTTATGGAATACATTTATACATTTTAAAAAACTAAAAACATATTGAACGATAGCTTCATCATCTGCAAGCATTTCTTCTGTCGTCATTTTTCTATGTCCGAATTCTCTCGTTCCTCGGTGAATTCTGGACATTCAGTGATGACGTGACTGATGGACATTTTTTGATTACCGCAGTATATACACGACGGCGGGAGTCCTGTCTGGAGCAGTGGACCATGTGTTAATTTTACAATTTCTTCTCGTCTGTTTTCACGGTGAGATGTTTCCCAATGATCCAGTTTGCCTTTAACTTGCCGTAAATTGTTGTTGATTTGATTTGTCC